>JAQJVL010000123.1:32051-180631 GCA_035578905.1 Stictocephala bisonia
TGTGCGGTATATGACAACTTAGGTACTTTAATACCGCTGTTCGTTAAGATTGGAGTCCATTATATCGAGGGTTTACTGTACTACCAACTAAGTTCCTGTTAGGACGTTAAAGCTTCATTAGATTACAACATATTTATCTTCTTAAATTATTGGTTTTGTTTCTCCACAATGTAGAATGATATAATTTAAAGGTAAGGGGAAGGATAAATTACTCAAATTTCATTGTATTTATAAAATGGTAGTTTTATTATTTACAATATTTTTAAAGTTGATGTGATATACAAATTACAACACTTTCAAGTGAAGGGAAAACATCTTACATGTGCTAAGAAAATAATACTTAACAAATTATCTTAAGTTTATCTTTAGTTGGACAGAACGCAGTTGAAAATTTTATTGAAGCGGTTGGTGCATGAGTGTGAGAAGAATGCATTACTATTACTGTTGTACATGAATAATTGACTATTATAAAGTATGCTATAGAAAAAACATATATCTTTCACTCACCAAACAAATTAGTTGGTGCACTAGGCAAACAAACTAACTGTGTAGTAAAAGTAGCTACCAATTGGGAGTGAAAACACACTTTCAGCAGCCGCTTTATCACTGAAATTTCCCACTGCATTAAGATAGCACAAACGGAGAAGTCTACAGGCTTGTTTTGCATGTAAACTGATATCTATATTTAAAATTAGTGGTAAATTATATGATATAATATAATTATGGTAAAATTATGACCTTTGGTAATACTTAATGGCATTTTAAGTCTTTAACAAGTTCACTTTAGGCATTTAAGTATATACAAGTATCTATGGCAAAAAATTGTTACCAAATGCCGTTCTGAGTCTTGTTCTGTGTTGCTGACATGAAAAATAAGTCATTTCTGGTCGTCCCGTGACGTAATCGCTGCCACCACTTTTTGTCGCCACACGCTAGCTGGGTGCGTCCCTCCGTTGAATTTGCACATTAGTTACAATATTTAAACTTATTATTCACTTTTTTACTACATATTTACGGAGTTGCTGTTTTAAATTTACATTGAGTCGTGAAATTTGTCAAAGCAGCGAATAGGGCATAGGCCTGCTTCCTCAGGACAAGTTGGGCAGAAGTATAAGCCATTCAATCCTTGCCTTCTTTAGAACACACCCTGCATCGCTTCTTTCAGTTCGCCAATAATCTTCCAAAAAGCTTAGCGTAATATGGTCAGTGTGAAACAACAAAGCTAGCAACACGTTAAGTTTAGAACCAGTATGTTCTTTCCACCTGTGAATACGTGACTGATAGTAGAGTTGCCACAACAAAACTGAAGGGCATACTTGTTCATTTCGCGAACAATAAATTATAAAAATACATCGTCCAACAATAATGAAAAGAATTCAGCAGGTTGATTTTCATGAGGTTTTTTTACATATCAAATCACATGGATCAAAATGGTCTGTGCGTGGGTGAGGAGTCCCTATCATACAAGGTAAAATAAATCTTTAATATACAATGAGTTAGTACAAGTAATAGAAACAGAAAAATTATACATAAAAATGTATTGTAAACAAAAAAAATTATGATTAAAATCATCTAAGAACTAATAATACAGGAAATTAAATTGAACAGACAGGAGATGATTTGAGATTGACAACTAATATAAAACTGAACAGCCATAAAATATTTTCTATATTAATTTAGAAGGTAGTTGGAAGTAATTAGCCTGTACTTAAAGAAGATGGAACCACGGAAAAAATATACATGTAAGTACATATGCACACATACAATATATCGTATTAGGCATACATATAAATTTCAAGAAAGACTAAACTTAATTAATCAATTTAAGAACCCTGTAATTACAACTTCACATATACTGGTTCCAAGTCAGGCTGACATTTTAAAAGCGGATAATTATCAAACTGTCAATTTGTCAGGAACCATCGTTACCAGTAAAAGGGATCTGTTGTAGACCTGCAGTATGAAGGAGCCATATTGGCACCCGTGATGTCTTTCTCCACGGCAAGGTCGATCTCACTTTCCGTCTCAATCTTGTTTGTATTAGTAACAATGACTTCCTTACTCAAAACATACTCTTCACGAGATGTACAGACCACGCAACGAAAGTCCGGCCTCGAGCTCGCCGAGCGGTGATAGGCAGGGGACGGGTGAAGGGCCCGATATGCCTGCAGTCCTGGAAACATTTGCTACTGCTAGCCTTGCCCACGCAATGAGTCTTTTCCATTCTTGCTTATAAAATAAGATGAGTTAATTTTTACCTACGGCTCTACCTTAAATAAGTTTCCAGACTGCGAGCGATATATTTGCCTGTGGTTTAGCAGTGTTTAGAATTTTTACATTACTTAAGAGAGCGGAAAACAATTATATAGTGGTTTATATGGTTGTTTTTATTTAACTTCTGTAGTGTAATAAATATATGGAATCCATTTAAATTAGCCTGTGTCCGTTAAATCACTCTTAGAAACTATATAAATAATTATAGTTGAAGTTATTAATATATAAGCATTGCCTACTGACAATTCAGTGAATAGTTTTCTCTTTCATTTCTTTATAAAATTTTCTTTAAATAAAAATGTTAAACAGAAATAATTTATAATGTAAACAAGAATTTAAATAAAAGTGATATGTATTTTAACGGACCTGGAAATCACACAAATATTTTGTTAGTCACAATAAGAAGCACGGTATCTTTTTCAGATACCGTGATAAGAAGTATATAGTTCATAGTTATTTTATTTCAATTAAAATTATTAACGGACTTATAATTTTTTACGACATATATTATTGTTGATATTAATATACGTTTTAATAGTTTAACTATCCAACACTTAACATGTTTGATATGTTTTTATTTTAAATACTGGTCTAATTATAAGAGATACCAAAGTACAAATACTCCGTAAACACGTAAACAATCACCCTTTACAATCTGTCAGTGAACGCGTCGTAAGGGTCGAGTCGATGTTTTTATATGACTAGTAGGCCAGCCAGGAGGCCAGACCTTCAGCGTGCGTACTGTACTTGCCATTATTGTTCAATGTATTATTGACACAATGGTCCTAATAACTGCACAATTGTGAACAAAACATACAAACAATTTTTTGATTCAATAACATTACCAACACAGTAAAGGTTAGTAGTATGTAATCAGGTGGCGCACTCAGCAATAGTGTTCCTAACAATGGCTAAACTCATATTAACTCAATATATTTCAGTTGGTCTGGTGCCGATTATAAGCGGTGTACACCACATGTCTACGCTGCCTAATAGACACGTGCCACGTGTCTACACCACCTAATAGGCGTGCGCCACGTGTCTACACCACTTAATAGGCGTGTGCCACGTGTCTACACCACCTAATAGGCATGCGCCACGTGTCTACACCACCTAATAGGCGTGCGCCACGTGTCTACACCACTTAATAGGCGTGTGCCACGTGTCTACACCACCTAATAGGCATGCGCCACGTGTCTACACCACCTAATAGGCGTACGCCACCTAATAGGCGTGCACTATGTATCTACACCACCTAATAGGCGTACGCCACCTAATAGGCGTGCGCCACGTGTCTACACCACTTAATAGGCGTGTGCCACGTGTCTACACCACCTAATAGGCATGTGCCACGTGTCTACACCACCTAATAGGCGTGCGCCACGTGTCTACACCACTTAATAGGCGTGTGCCACGTGTCTACACCACCTAATAGGCATGCGCCACGTGTCTACACCACCTAATAGGCGTACGCCACCTAATAGGCGTGCACTATGTATCTACACCACCTAATAGGCGTGCGCCACGTGTCTACACCACTTAATAGGCGTGTGCCACGTGTCTACACCACCTAATAGGCATGCGCCACGTGTCTACACCACCTAATAGGCGTACGCCACCTAATAGGCGTGCACTATGTATCTACACCACCTAATAGGCGTACGCCACCTAATAGGAGCGCACATTTAACGTGGTAATGTAATAATATGCCTCATACTTAGTGAACTAGTCTTCGTGGAGTTGAGAAAACTAAGTTGTCGTTTGTACCAAAGCAAAAATATTTTGGTTACATTTTTAACCACTGATTTTGATTTCCAAAAATTCTAATGAAAACAACTTTTGTCTACTCCAAATGATTCAACATTGAATTTGTTAAAAATATACATTACAATATGTTTGGAACATACAACTAACAGGTACCTCGCATAAACTAATATACATTACAATATGTTTGGAACATACAACTAACAGGTACCTCGCATAAACTAATATCATACAGACTCTGACTAAAACAATAGAATCATTGAAAGACTTGTTAATACTTAAATAGTTACTATTAAATGTTTTATAAAACAACAACAAAATATATGGTAGAAACAATTTAAACTATGTTTCTCAACTTTTTGTTTACAGATATCTAAACTCTTATTTTAAAAAAAAACAAACATTTTATGAGACGAAATACACTTATGTAAAGGAGAACGAGAGAAAATATTCAAACATTTTTCTGACAAAGGGATCTTCCCTAGTTTTAAATATACAGTAAACTTAATTAAATTTGGAACTTAACATTAGAAATGCTCCACACAGCAAATTTTGTTACACTCATTACACTAATCAAAGGCTGAACTATTTAGTTAAAATATCATGAACTTATAAATAAAGCAAATTACCCTTCCATTACAATGAGTGAGTTAGCAATATAGGGGTTTAAACTATTGTTCCTCATCGTTTTAATACCATGTTAAAATGCCACTGGTGTGGATAGTAAGAAAAATAATAAACAGGGTGGAAAAATATATGAAAACATTTTCACAACTTTTGTATGACTTCATTTGTAAAAGTAAAATCTTGTACATGGTCATGGTTACAAAGAATATACATTTTGACGCCATTAGAGACATTTCATCTTTTCAAGGGGATGGCCCATGAGGAGTTGAAGAAAATCTTCAACGTAAGCCTAGGTCGAATTTGGTATCAAATGAAAGGTCTATTCAAGAGAAATTAATTGCCGCAAACCAGATTTCGAAAGGTTTATCCTTTACAGAGTAGCAGTCATTTGAATTGGAAAGTAACTAATTTGAACAACATTATTACTCCGCTCTTTAACGGTTTTAAGAAAATTATTCTGATAAAAAATTATACTTTTGAAAGAGAATTATTAAAAAAAAAAAAAATTACTATGGAAAAATTAACGTTGTTGTAAAAGCATTTCCATTTTTTCCACTCTGTATAGCCTTTATTATATACTAGCCTGACATAACAAAGGAACTGTATTTGTTTTGATTTAAATTTCCTGACAATATTAACTGAATAAATAAATATTAGAGTATATACTAGTTTTTATTGACAATATTTATATTCCAGAAACTGGGGTTTTTGTAAATGCTAATACATTAATAAATAAAACCCATAAACCATAGGTTTTTTTAAAAGCATGTTGTGTAAGATTTACATGATTAAATATGAATTGCAAATTTACATTACTTTTATGTTGAATTATAAAAATATTGTAAACGCTTTTGGCCACAGATCTAGGCTTAATGCATTGGTCTACAATCATAAGTTTTTATTACAAAAATGGACTAGACCTGAATATTGGAGATGTTGGGAAGTTGTGAATAATACTCCAAAATGCCCTCTCAACCCTACTCGTGGCAATCACTTATGAACGAATTTACCCTTATCTGTAGTGGCAAACGTCTATTTTCTAGATGAATCACATGCACTAAGCATTTCGCTTATAAATGTACTAAATCACACACGAATCGGTATGACTTAGGTATTGATCGATATATTCAGGAGATTGTAATTGATATTTAGATATTGATTTATTGCTACTCGATAGTTGTAACATAATGTAGTTTGTATTCTTTTGATTTGTCATTTCGCACACTACTATTCCAGCTGAGACACTAAATTTTAGTTATTTGTTTATAGCTTGGAAACGGTTTCGTATGTTTCAATAAAATTTATATTTTCAAAAAGTAGATAAAATTTGACTTATAATGGCTATCTCAAATGTTTTACATTACAACAGATATATATATATTTAAAAAACATAGTCCATTTTAACATAGAAAACCCTACAAATTTTCAAATACATTTTTAAATAATTTTTTAAATATAAATTATACATTATTTGTTTAGTTATTCCCATTCTATAACCAATTCTGAAATAAACATATATGACACTACAGATCTGTAGTGTTTTCAATATTTTTTACAATTGTTATAAAAAAACACTGCATGAGACCTCATAGTAAAATGACTGTCTCTAGTAGGGTTAACCCTCTCCAAAATACAAATAAAGGGTGTTTATAAATATGAAACGAACCTATTATTATATAGATAGTTCAAATAATTTGTAAAGTAACTTTTTTAACATCACAGAAATCTAAGAAGAACACAAATTATGAACTGCAATGATGTATTATTCTTTAAGAACAATATTTTTTAATAGTTTAGGATTTGTAAATATTGGCTTTTGTGGACAAATGTTATTATTAGTTTAAGTACAGAAATCTATTTACAACCTTCAAGATCTGGAATCTAGAACTTATGTCAAATAAAAAGGAACCTAAAATAATACAAATAAATTGAATTAACACACGATATATGGTGCGTTACATACTTAGTTTCAAAAAAATCAGAAAAATTCTGCTGCACAATATTAATGGTACAAATAATATGTATGAAACGGAAATTAACTAAATCCATTCAAACACACTTTTTAAAAATCCAAGGAATACATCAAAATGGAAACAATAAAAAAATGTAATCAGTACTAAAAAACAAACTGCTTTCAATTGTTACAGATTATACACATAGGCAATTCAATTAATAATTCAATTATTTAACATAATAAATATGATTCAAATGTTTTATACTAGAGGTTTATATTACCTTATATTCAGTCAAGTGGCCTAACACGTCGTTAGATGGCGACATGTTTCAACTACAGCCTAGTTCCCACTTGGAAACAATATTTGCAAACTGTTTGTAACCAGTTTCTTGTTTCTTCTGTAACACAGGACTGAATTCATAAGATAAGTTAATAAAAACCTCTATTATAATTAGACAGTGGTCCGGAGGCGATTCATTATGAAATCTAGTGTTTTATATGAGAGCCCATTCAGACAAATTTGAAACACTTTCAATTGTTAATAATCACTTGTATTTAGTTAATAGTAAAAATATTCACTTTTTTCACTATATTTTATTATAATCGACTGAAATTAGCACATTTGTTGATTTTGTTCAAATGTAAACTTGCACCGATATAGCTAATACAAGTATGTGCACACACAGTCTTATAGTATAAAAAGAAGTCGCAGTAAGGATTTTTAATGGGATATTTTTCAAATGTTAAAGAAAGGCATAAAGACCCTAGCTAGATCTGTAATGAGTGACCAGCATTTAGAAACACAATAAACTAAACAGATTACACTGATCTTGCCCTTTATAACTGATCACTTTGTATTAAATTCGCTACGATAATATTTTCAGCAGCATATTTACTGACCATACTTTTTTTCTACTTAATGTTATCAAATTGTGTTTGGACTTTAATGTCAACTTTAATTTTATAGTATTATTGATTTTTTTTTGCAAGAATGATATTAATAAACTTTTTATAATAATTGACAAATTTCTCCTCATAACCTGTGAAATGTTTCAGTTAAAATTGTTTAGATGTTTACACATATTGTAAACTATATGATTTGTATATAAATTAAAATAAGTAGAAATAAATAAACTAAAATTATAAATTTGTACAAGCAATGAGTAAATACCTGAAATGTATATCTAATTTAATAAATACATTTGTTTTGAATATCTGGTTAAAAAAAGGATAAATACTGCATTGAAATTACTTAAAACTTGTGAGGCTTACTGTGCCACTTGGTCTGCATATGACGAGAATAATACTAGGAGTGGAGGGAATGGTAGTCCCACCACTATTGTACTCCTCCCCATCTCTGATCTCTTAGTTACTGTGTTGCCTGTTGAGTTGCCCTTGAATCACCTTCTTGTGTAGAAAAGTATTTCTTTTTGCTTTCTCCGTTGTTTGTTTACATTTATTATTGCGGCCAATCAGAAAATAGTTATCATTTTTATTTGAACTGAAACCTCTCATTTCTAAAATAAACACACCAATGATGTCTTTGCAAAATCTGCTCTGAAATTAAGAACTTTAATCTGCTAAATTTGCTTATAATTTAAATTATAATATAATCAATAAATGTATAAACAAATAAAAAAAAAAATAACAACTTTCATTAATTAGTAATATTTGTCACAATAACGAATAAAAACAACCAAAGTAAAAAAAAATCAAGTTGATAATCACATAAAACAGAGAACCTTTTTAAAATGCACTAGCGTAACAATAACAAGGTTAAGTCAGGTTACAAACGACAATTTAAATATCATGTTTTTTGTATTTACCATGTGACACATACTGGCTCGGTGGCTCCTCCCACTCCTTAGAATGACACTTAGTCTACTGCATATCACCTAGCCAAGTGCCACAGTAAGCCTCGCGAGTTGTACTTCAGTTTTAAAATAATAATTTTAAATTGTGAATATGTTTTCTAAACCATGTTTTCTTAGCTACATTTCTAGAACATAATAATAGTATATATTACTTGACATAATAATTATTTGCACTCAATAAGCTAATTCTTAATACAGGGGGTCAAATCTTTTACTCTTAAATTATCAAGTCAAAAAGTTAAATAGAAAAATGTTACATACATACCTAGTTAATACTACTGAACTGAATTAATATTCATTCTTTTTAACTCTTAACCCTTTCAGTGCCGTGACCATTTCCCAAAAGGATGTGCATAAATTGCCGGGCTGTTTTTCACAAATTTATAAGGGTTTGGGAAAAACGTTGTGAAAAAGAACTATATACCTTATATTCATAATTTTTTGTTTTAATTTGTAGAACATGAAATTCTCTACAAAATAGATATAGTAATAAGAAAATTTATGAAAGATAAATAATAATTAAAAAATAATAATAAAAAGTAAAAAAAAAAGAAAATTAAAAAAATAAGTTTGAACTGAATGTTCATATGTATAAAAAATTTTTACCTTTTTTTTATTTACACCATGTAAAAGACCAATAAAAAACAAACACAATTCATACTTAACATGAATTTATAATTTGATATTTGACTTGATTGAGCAATATAAACAGATTTCATTGTAAAGTAATTTTTCGTCACATTTCTGTAACTTGGTGGAAAAAAGTTGTTATAAAAAAACGATGTATCCTAAATTCATAAATCTTTTTTTACAATGTAGAACATAAAATTCTATACAAAATACATATAGTAATCAGACAATTTGTGAAAGGAATACATTTGAAAAATTTAGTAATAATCAAAAGTAAAAAAAAAAAAAAAAAAAATAAATAAAAAATAAAAAAAACTATCACCAAATAAACAATCACAACAAACTTATATCCTTTGATATAATAATGACTATCACAAATTATATGTTTCAAAATAGAAAAGTAAAACTGTATTACGAATTACTTTTAGTAACAACAGACATAACATTGTCAAACATAACCAAAAGAACTGAAAAATATTTGTGTATTCTACTGACTGCCTTCTGAATCAACATCAGCTGACAAATGTCATTGTTATCTTTTTTCTCAATTACCAATTCAAAGGCGTAAAAGAAAGAAATACGAAAACGATACCAATCGAAAGATCGATTCATTCAGAATATGACGGATCTTTATTCGAGTCGATCGAGTACATACCACATGAAATATTACGAAAATACAGATCGTCGACTGGGTTGACGCCGGCAATTTACGCATAAATTACATCGTCGACTATGTCAACGCTACGGCACTGAAAGGTTTAAAAAAAAACTTAAGTAATAGCTTCAGTGTACCTTTGATGATAAGTACGTCTCATGTATTGAAGGCTCGTAATCCATTGTCTTGTATCCCTGCAACATTTTTATTGTAATAACAAATATACGATCACATGGCATAACTCCATGTATAAACGTGGTGAATCCTTTCAGTTCAAAACAGAGCTCAAACCTTGTAAGACTTCAGTAATGTTTACAATTTTAATAAAAAAAACCATTGGATACCTGTAAAGAATGGACTATTTGCTGACAGACAGAAAAACTAATGTTATTTCTAGTCAAAAAATTACCCGATAAACTTGGTAGACTGGTACACTGTAAATAGACAAAATCACATAACAAAGAATTGAATAGTGAAATATTTTGGGGCCACTGGCCTCTTCTTCAGTCACTAAATAACTGGATACACAGTCACACTTGAGGTAGGTGGATGAGGTGTTGCCAACTGTAGAGCACTTAAAACACTAAAAGCTCTTTTTTAAACTCTCTTTGTTTAAGTGCTCTATAGTTAGCAACACCTCATCCACTTAATGGCTGGTACTAGGCTGGTACACTTAGATTGTGTCTATCTACAGTGTACCAGCCTACCAAGTTTATCAGGTATGCTGCTTTCCTTTCCGTTCATTACTACTGAAATCCTAGGTCTAGTGCCCAAATTTAACCTGTAGTAAAAAACTTAAGCATTGTAAGAGAAGGTTGTTTTGAAATCAAAGTTTTTGGAAATCCTTACTAAAGTATTGCTGACTTTTAACTAGCATACTTTTCTTGTTTTTGAAAAATCTTATTTACCTTTTGAAGGATAAAAAAAGAAAAAAGGGCTTTGATGGAAAATACTTCATAATAAATTCAGGATACTGAGGCTGTTAACCATGATATTATTGGGAAGGTTCTATTTACTGCAGTTAGTAGGAAATCCTGACAATATATACTAATAGTAGTTACTCTTAGTATATATATAGTTATCTACAATACCTTTATTGAACTTGAATCCCGTCCATCTTCCAATAACTCAGTTTCCCAATCCTCTTCTCCAGGGTCAAAGTGGTAGAAAGGGATGAGATGACAACGTAAGCGGTCTAACCGTTTTTTGCGTAAAAACATCAATACCTGAGGAAAGCAACACAGAGGTTACTAAACCTTTAAAGAGTAACATAAAATATGATAAAAGCTGTAATTATGATCCAGAATATTACTAGAGTGAGCTGGTGAACGGATTACTGATGTTCTGGAACTTTCCACTGCCAAAACTGGAACCAAATATCAGTTAAGCTTGTGCACAATAATACAATTGAAGAGAGGCATTTTTCTACAATATATCATATAAATGAATGTTAAGCCATGTTTATAGGAAAGTAATAAAACTGTGCAATGAAATATGTTAGATAGCTGAAGACAGATGCCCTGCCACTTCAGTCATCGGCCAGTCACTGCGCTTTCCTACAATTTATGAACTGTATCCTGCCAGTAAGTCAGCTGGTTAAACTTACCTTCAATACATAAACCATCTGTCATCTTTTGCATTAAATGGGAATCGTTTTTGGTACTTTGCAATGAGCTCCTATCTGAAAGTTTGCAGATTATTTAAACAACTTTTAAATTTAATAATTTATATTAGTTATACTTTATTAGCATAATAATAGCATATTTTAATGATCAGTAAACATAAGTGATTAAAATTAAAATTTTAACAAAATTCATTCCTTACTCTTTTTGGACACTTTAAATAACATTTATTTTAGCAGAAAAGTTACGTTTTAGAACAGCATTACTCCTTTAAAGTTATAATCTGATAAAGTTATAAGTTATAATAAACTCTTAAATTCAATTCAACAAAGGAGCATATTATCTTTAGATGAAAGAAAGATAAAACCTTAAATTATATGGAAATAAGCATGATTTAAAAAATAGACTACCTAATATTGAAATGAAGCAAATCCATTTTATAACATATTAAAAGATTTTATTTTTATCCACCAATAACACATTACTAGGAGACCCCATCACTCGCTGTGCTCGAGAAACCTTGGCCGAAAACATTATTTATATAAAGATAGGTACAGATCGGACCATTGAGCTGAGCGTCTGGTTCAAGCATATGCATCAATGGATTTCCCTCTCCAACGACAGTTGTACATTCATTATATAAATAAAAATTACCTCTGTCAACAGTTCAAATTTGTTGTAATGTGTATGACAATTGTTTCAACATAATTATGCCATCTTCAGATACAAATAAAAGTTATAAACAAAATTAGTATAAATTGACATTTTAAAAAATATAGAAAGATGTGTTTGTCATAATAATTATGTTATTCCAGGTGTAGTGGTGTTATCAGCTGGCCTTTGTTTTCTTGGTGTTGTTTTTTGACCATATTGGATTCATATCTGTTTGACTGAGCGATGTGTTTAATTATGTTTAGTTCTTTCTCATAATTACTGTGTGATAGGGGGACATTTAACATTCTGTATATCATACTATTGTATGCTGCATACTTTTGTGATGGAGGATGATAAGATGTAGAGTGGATGGTTTGGTTTGAGGTAGTTGGTTTTCTGTAAATACTGTAATCAAATTTGTTATTTATTTTGATTATGGTCAAATCTAAAAAGTTTATTTTATTTGATTGTTCAATTTCCATGGTGAATTTAACCCTGGAATGGTAAGCATTCGTAATTTTTACGACAAGCGTTAATTTTTATTTTGTAGTTCCGCGAATTTTGGGTTGGCAGACCTGTCCTGTCGCGTCAACCTTCGACAGACTGTCCCAAGGTTAGTGCCTGGTATTCATTCGTCTCGCACACACGCTGACTGTCCTACGCACTTCCTCTCGTAATATATACGAATGCTTACCATTTACGTTATTATTTGTGTTTGTGTATGATTTAGTTTTTATTAATTTTCTTTGTATTTGGTAGGTTATTTAACGTTAACTAACTTTTATTTTTTAATCAATATTATAAATAACAAATAAAATGACCCTCAACCCATCTGAAATAGAAAAATTGATTGATGAAGATGATTTTGGTAATCATCTTATTTACAGGTAGTTCTAGAAACACTAGAACTACCTGTAAATGTTGCCCATCCAGTAAATGACGAATGACAACTCATCATTGCATTCGTTGCATGAAGGCCTATTGCAACGAGCACCGCAGCCTTGTATGCAGCAACTGCACAGATGGAACCTAAATCTTTGTAAGTATCAATGCTATGAACATGAACTCTTAAAAATTACTTTATAACTATGTTCTTAAAATATATTTTAATGTTTCATAAAATATATATATATTTTTTTTAGTATGTTTTAGTTGTTACATAAAGTTCTGTTCTTTTTTGAAGGTCACAATTTATGTTTTAAAATACAAATTATAAACTTGAGGTTTTTATGTATTAAACTATTGTAAAGTAATCTAAATACACCAAATAACATATTTACGATGTTTAATGTTTAATTTTTACACCCAATACTGTTTTTTTTTTTTAATTAAATAAGAAAAGTAGTAAAAATTACGAATGGTTACCATTAGTGTGATTTTTAGGAAGCTTACCATTCCAGGGTTAAGATTTGGAGTTATATTGTTGAGATATTTGTGTAATAATTCAAGCTGTTTAACATTTCCATTGAACAGGAGTATTGTATCATCAACATATCAATGGTATTGTACTATTTTACTTTTTTTGTTTATTATGATCTGAGAATATAAATTCGTTTTCTATATCGTTTAAGTAAATATTGGAAAGTATGCATGATAAAGGTGAGCCCATTGCAAGACCATCAGATTGTGTATAATATTTATCATCAAATTTGAAATAATTCTGTTTTAGCACTTCTTTTAATAAAATTAAAAATTCGTCAATCGCCTCTGGTAGCATTATTGAATTAGTATTTAGGTGATGTTTAATAATTTCCAGTGTTTTTTCAACAGGTACATTTGTATATAGATTAACAACATAGAATGATACCATCAAATCATGCATATTTATCTTCAAATGTTTAGTTTTGTCAATAAAGTCGTATGTGTTTTTTAAATTGTAATTGTTAGTGAGGATTATATGTTCTTTGACGAGTTTTTCAAGCGTTTTTGCTAACTTATAGGTAGGTGCACTTGTGTAATCCACTAATGGTCTTATTGGGACACATTCTTTGTGTACCTTAGGTAATCGTAGCACTGGAGCAGTGGGGTTTGTTATTCTAAGGTATTTTATTTCTTCCTCACTAAAAAGAACAGTGCTACGAGGTACGTCCAGAAAGTAAGTTCCGTTTGGTAATAAAAATAATTTGCTACAGATACAGAAAAAATTTTTATTGCACTAAAATCTACAACTCTTAAACTACTTTTCTACATAACTGCCGAAATTTTGCAGGCATTTGTCATAGCGTGGCACAAGTTTTTCTATGCCTTCTTCATAGAAGGTTGCCGCCTGTGTCTTCAACCATTTGGAAACATTTTCTTTCAGCTCTTCGTCATCGTTGAAGTGTTAACCGCCAAAAAACACTTGGGGAGGAGAAACCCAAGTTTCATCTCCTGTGACTATCTGTGACAGAAAATCTTCACCGCCTTCATCATAACGGTTCAAAAACTGAAGTGCACTACCCATCCGTTGTGTTTTGTGTTGCTCAGTAAGAATTTTCGGTACCCAACGTGAGCAAAGTTTTCGAAATTTCAGTTTTTCGGTAAAAATTTCATGAATTAATGATCGTGAGATTTGGAGGAATTCCATAGCGAGAGCACTCATTGTAAACTTACAGTTTTCCTTGATCTTCTCATCAATCGTGTGAACCAGTTCTTCTGTAATCAAAGATGGACGCCCACTTCGTTCTTCATCATGCACTTCATTACGTCCTTCATTAAACTGTCGGACCCATCTTCTCACCATTGAATCACTCATCGCATTTTGTCCGTAAACCTCGCAAATTTGCCGATAAATGTCAATCGGTTTCACTTTCTTAGCATTCAGAAAACGAATCACAGATCTGATTTCACAAGCGGCGGGATTTTTGATCAACACCGACATTTTAAACAAGCACAACAAAGTGTATGAGACTGACAGCGATCTCAAAATGGTGCACGTTTCTTCTCCTTGATACAGAGCTTCTGCTGCGCATGCGCGGAACTGCGATCGCAGCGCTGCAGCGGATATAAATGGAAACGGAACTTACTTTCTGGACGTACCTCGTATTATGTATTAGTTTCTTAATTTTTCTATGGTATACGTTAGTCGGGTCTTTTAATTTCAGTTATGTTATTATTTAAGATAAAATTATTGACTTTGTCTATGTAATCATCTTTATGTATAATCACCGTAGTATTACCTTTATCTGTTTTACATAGAACGGCTTCGTTGGATGTCAACTTGTCTTTTATACTACGTAAGGCTAGTGCATCTTTTATATGTATGTTTGATATATTTGATAATCTTTCTTCTTGGGTTTTCTTTTTATTTATTTTATTTTATTTATTAGAAATTAAAACTCGAGTATAATTACGACTATCTTCATCTGGAATGGCTTTAATAGAACATTCTCTATTTATTAAATACAGTTACACCTGGAATAACTTAATTATTATGACAAACATCTTTCTATATTTTTTAAAATGTCAATTTATACTATTTTTGTTTATAACCTTTATTTGTACCTGAAGATGGCATAATTATGTTGAAACGATCGTCATACACATTACAACAAATTTGAACTGTTGACAGAGGTAATTTATTTTTATATAATCTTAAAACAGTTCATGGGCTAAATAAACAGTTTTTGAATGTACATTCATGTTGATAAATCAACATCTTGGAAATAAAAAAAATCAGCTGTTTTTGTTTTTTCTAAAAATATGTTTTATTCTTTTTAATAATTGTTTAAATTTTTCTTGGGGTATGTAACCAATAAGTTATTGTTTAGTTTCAATACAGAAGAAGCACTGATATTTTAACTATTATTTCTGCTAAATCACTGAATTATATTGGGTAAACTATGATGACATTATCCACACAAGTACCATCCACAAAGTATATAAACATAGCAGACAACTTAAATCATATCTAACTAAATCATATCTAAGACTAGATTTTGAACAGACTGTACAAAATAGAAGAAGTATGGAGGGGGATATTCACTATCTCGCTTGCACTACCTCTCCTACATGCTTAGCACAATGGCCCATTCTGTAAACTACTTATGTTGTTTAACTTACCTTAGTGTTTATATGGACATTAAAAAACTAGTTTTTGAAAAGGATGACTTCCGGAAAAAGAAATGTTGTCAAAGTATTGGTATGACCTTTCTAGGTCCATCCCTCAATAGCTTTGTTTTCTAGCTGTGCTCGATGCAATTTTCACTCCAGAAGTCACATTCATTGCTTTTAATTGCATCACCGATGGTTATTTTGACGCATGTTTCATTTAAAACCATAGATATAAGTCACTATCACATTTTTTCACAAGATTGATTTTTAAATCTTCCTTTTGTCAAACCATAGTGTCCAATGGTACAATAACTAAATATAAACAAATTCAAATTGAATAATTGGATCTTCAGTTGAATCTTCCTTTCCGCAGCACCAGACACCAAATTGGAGACTTTTTTTCAATAAGCTGATGACTTCCTGTATTGAGTGTCTGGTAACTTATTCTGTTAACTGCCTTGATTTATGAAATCACATTGATATCCGTTGCATAGCTTCTTAAAGGTTTCATATTTTATAAAAAGAAGGATCCACAATTCTGTGAGCTTATTGATATGCTATTTAACACCTGTTGATATTGACATCCCCTGTTCTCAAAAAATTTACTAGCTATTTAGAAAATCTGCTTTTTGTATGCTGCTAAGTAAAGGAGGAAAATTCCAATGAATAAGTTTTACAAACAATGGAGAGATCTTCGGAACTAGAAACGTAATGGAACGGGCTAAGGCCGGTGGCTTGCCACAAGTAGCCAATACGAGTTTGATTTCTGATAGCCATAACAGATTTTACCACTGTGCTGCTCCGATGCTACAGAAGTCCCGTTAAAACAGTGGTCCAACGAGTCTACAAAAAAAAATAGGCTCGTTTAAAGCAGGCGAGTAGAACTGTGTCTTAATTGGGCGTGTCTCCCCACTAAAAGCCATACAAAATATACATAATTTGTATTATTTTTGTTGGATATATCAATTGTTTTTATGAATTTATATATAGTTAATGGACGTAAATAATCCTTAATAATAAAAATATTTTTAGAAGAAAACAAAACAGCTGATTTTGTTCTTTCGGAGATGTTGATTTATTAACATGAATGTGCAATTGTCGTTGGAGAGGGAATTCCATTGATGCGCATGTTCTAACCCGATGCCCAGCACTACAGTTCGGTCTGTACGGTAAAATTTAGAAATAAAAACCTGTATACAATTTGTTGCTATGTGACATCAAAAAATGAAAATGAAATGTAAAATCAAAATGGCAACACACTGAGTGTAAATGCTTCTTTCCTCTATATATTTCTTTTTTGGGCTAATTGTTCACTTTTTTGTGATTTTTTTAATGACAGTGATAATGACAGTTTAGATAAACTTTCAGATGATAATGAAAATAACCATAATACTGATTTTCAAAGTGATACTAGGAATGAGTAGAAGTGAATGCCTAAATCTATAACTTGTTCATAAATATTTAAATGAACCATACAATTAAAAAATACTGAAAATATACAGACAATTATAAAGACATAAAATACTATAGAAAATATAATTTTAAATAACACTAGAATTTCACATAAACATTTTATAGTTACGTTAGGCCTTATGATCCTTATTATTTAACTATACTTAATGTTTTATGAATAAACTCAAAATAAAATAGGTCCTCGAGTATCATAGTAAAAAGAATAAAAACCATCTCTAATTGGTTAAAATGCAAATTTAGAACAAGTTTATGGTAAGGACCACTTAAGACGTTAGTCTTACATGTTCTTTAAATATTCTTGGCTTTTTTATGAAATTGGTTTCCTAGTGACACAAATATAAAATATATGTAGTTTAAGATATTATATGTTTAAAGTTAATAAATATATATATATATATATATATATATATATATATATTTATATATATATATAATATTTGATGACTAAACTGTAGTTTGCAGTCATATTTGATATTTTTAGACCAAACTACTATAAACACTAAACAGCCTGTAGTACTCACCACTATGGTTAAAAGAACGACAAGTCCAAGAGCACATATTGGAATTATAAGATATCGGAGAGTATGGGTTTCTTTGTCAACCTCAGTGCTATCAGATGGTAGAGCAGACGTTGTAGATCCATTAGTGCTGATGGTTGTTGTTGGCAGAGTTGGAATAATCTCTGTGGTACTTGTATCATTTATCACCATTTTATATGCATCTAAGGAAAATTTTTAAATTAGCTAAACTCTGAGAATCACACATTTAAACAAAAACTTGAAAAATTTATAAATACAGGTTCCTCCTAACATAAGATAACTCACCATTACTCTTTGTTTATCTGACTGCTTTTCTCAATTTGTACCAGTTGGTCATTTGCAGATTTTGTATTTCTTCTAATTCCTAAAACAATAAATCTTTAAAAATCACTGAACATTAAAAGTAACAACAAATTTGTTCTTATTTACAACAATAATGTATTTTTGAATTCACAATTGCAAGTAGAGTGACAAGCTTCAAGTACTTTTATATTTTAAAAATCAAGAAATTTTCAAATATTGTCATAATATAAACGTGAGACAGAAATCAACGCCTGGCCAGATATTAAACTCAACTAAAAATAAACATATTATGTTAAATTGAGATTTGATAAGATTAAGCCTTAATACACCTACAATTGTGTATAAAATCAATGGTTTAAGTTTGATAGTTCATTAATAAGGGTGATTAGAAAAACAAGTTGCACCATTCTTACATATGAGACGCCGACACAACATTGTTGGTATTTTAAGGCGAATATGAATGGTTATATGAGTGTAGTCTGGTTACTAACTGAGTTCAACTGTTCCTCAGAAAGGGCAATTTTTTAATAGCCCAACAGCCAGGGCAACTAAGGGACCTACAGCTTTACGTGGAATCCGAACCACGTAGTGTTGGTCTGATTTTCAGCTAATTGACAAGCCTGATACTCAGTTATCTCCCCCTCACAACATCCGCACAATGATTACCAACCAACATGGACACCCCAGACTTCTCAAGTAGTGTCCACGCCTATAGCAACCATCAAGCGGACGCCATGCCGTTATTAAGAGGACCGAGCATCCAACCTATCGCCTACAATCTCCCAAACACTTTGTCCCCAAGTAGCTGGGTTACAGCACTCCCTACTTGACTGTTTTGTTTTAAGTCAGTTTTCAGCAATGCTTTAAACATTTTTATTTATCACTTACAGTCATGTAATACCTCATTTAAAGGTCTTGGTAAGACAAGAAAATACATACTGAAATATTGTTGAAAGTTAGGAATTGATAAATCAATGAGGAATATATGTCTAGATAAGAATAATTTCAACACCCTCCAAATCTATAAACTGAAGAATATTGGGTTGAGTGATGCCAAGCAACATCAACGAAGGACTGTACCACTGTACGTATATGGGTGGACGGATGGGTCACTACCACTGTACGTGTATGGGTGGTCGGGGTGGGTCACTACCACTGTACGTGTATGGGTGGGAGAGTGCGTCACTACCACTGTTCGTGTATGGGTGGGAGGGTGGGTCACTACCACCATCTGTCTATGAGTGGGCGGGAGGTTATTACCACTGTATGTGTATGGGTGAGTGGGTGGGTCAATGTCACTGTACGTGTATGGGCGGGTGAGTGGGTCAATACCAATGTATGGGTATGGGCGGGCGGTTATGGGGAGGCCATAAAAATAGGAAAGATCATAAACCATCCCTCATACTGAAAGGGTAAATAAGTAAACATGGGAATGTCATAACCTCAATAGTATTGGACAAAGTTGTTGTCCAACAAAGTTGATAGAGTTGTTGAACAGTATTGAATCAAAATAAAATATCTTTTCATATTTGCTTAATATTATGAGTGTACTTTTGGTACGTAGAAAGTACTGGTGACATGGAGAAGATGGTGTCTTTCATTACTGTAATAATTGATTGTGTCATTATTTGTAGACGAAAAATGATAATTTATACACAAAATCGATAATTCGATCTTTCCAATAAAATGATATATGGTATAATCCAATAAAAAATATTTACACTATAAAATGAGTGTGAGAAAAAAAATCATTACAAAATCAACTACATTGTTATCAGCTGCCAAAAGCAGAGTTTATTAAAACATGATAAAAAAATTCTAGTATCAATTTCAAATAAAATCCTGAAATGATTTCAAAATAATAGTTTACTGCCGTACCAAACTCAATAACAGAAGACATACTGAGGATTTGTTAAGATGATAGTGATACAAAATAACTGCTATTACTACTGACTTTAGAAACATATGATTGATTTAGTTTCTAAAAAAATTTGAAAAAAATATTTGGTATAAGCAGTACGGTTATCCTGAGCCACACCATGAGATTATATAATGATGAAATAAGTTAAATATTCATTTATTTTTCAATGATAACCACCGGCTGTTCATTTGTCATTGGGCTATTAATTAATGACACTTTCTAAGGAATAGTCGGCCTTAGTTTGTAACAATGACTACATTCGCTCATCTACACTCATCACACTCATTCAAAATCCATATTCGCCCATATCTTGACGATCGGCATCTTATGAATAAATAAAAATAAAATAAAATAAAACAACCTTGGCATATATATCAAACTATACCATTTAGGTTGAAGATAATTCAATAAAAACTTAATAACCATCCTCTTGTGCAGCGGTTCTGAACCTTTTAAGCTGTGTGGCTCCCCATTGAACATTGATGTGAAGTCACACCCCCTCCAATAAATGGCAAATACTACTCTACAATTGGAATATTAAAGGTTATGTTAGGTTTAGATGAAGCTGTATATTGAGTTGTTTAATTTTACAAAAATATATATCCTATTACTACGCATAAATTGTTTTTTAACCAAATAAATAATAACTCTCATTGCTTCATTTGTTTTTGTGATCAGAGAAACATGTAATTGCAAATTTATTTGAGGTAATCAATATGGGGCAGTTTGCCACATTAATGAGAAAGCTATTTGTCCTTGACAATGTTTTGAGGAGCAGTATGCTTGAAGATATATTTAAGAAATCATAAAATTTAATACATATTTTATTTTTTTAGATCAGCTCACGCTTCCCCAGAGGGGGGGGGGGCGCCTCCAGGTTGAGAACCACTGCTTTTGAGAGTTACAACACTCTTGTCTTCAGAGAAGTTATGACTGGAGACAGATCATTTATCCAATTGCTGAAGCAAGGCAATGGATTAATGTAATCGTGTAGTTCCTCTCTAGGTCATGTAAATGATAACTATTGGAAAAAACACGTATAATGGGTTTTCAATTTTTTTCTCGAAACCCTAATACACTGTAATGAGTTCATTTTGAAAGAAAATGTAGGAGGGCAAGCTGGAAAAATTGCAATATTGATGAAGAGAACAAAAATTATATTTTGCAAAAGTATAACGTAGTGGGTGCAAAATAACCTTAGGTGTACTCAAATATTACTGAACGAATTTCATTACATATTCATACATTGATCACAAATATAAAGATTGTGTTTTGTTGGTTTCGGTTTTGTTAGATTTGGTTAAGTTATGTTGGTACATATTAGGTTTGGTTATATTACATTTGAGGGAAAGATTAAGCTTAGGTTGTATAAGGTTAAATAATAAAAAATAATCTAATAAAACCAACCTAACCTAACAGAATGTAATCTACCTAAACTTATAAAACCTAACAAAACATAACCTTACTCAAACCAGTACCTTTTCGGTGCTAACACACTTAATAATGGTCTGATTACAAACCCCTTGACTATACTTGATCAGAACAAAATAAAACAAAACTTGAGTACCCACAACCCTATATTTTGTTGTAATGTCCAGAAACGGCATAGTCACAGTTTGTTACTTAGTATTGTAACCTAAAGTTTGGTGCCATCGACTTGATTTTTACAAGAAAGTCGAAACTGTTGTTACATACATGTGGTAAACTGGATGAATGCTAAGAAAAAACAAACATTTTACCATTTTTAGTATGTTAAAATATGATTTTAGCATTTTTCAACAAGAAATCATATTTTCAGAGGTGGCAAGAAAGAGCATAAATACCGATAAATGTTACCACGAAAATACTGTCATAGATATGTAACCAATTCTAACCCAGAGCTGAGTAATTTTATTTTCCTTGTGAGTAGAAAGTTCATAGTTAATAATTCAAATTCGACCCTTATCAAATATGACTGGGCGTGAGCCTACTTCCATGCACCCTACTACCCTGTTTGTTTACTTACCATAGATTAAGTATAAGCCTATCTCAAATGCTCTTTTCTTCTAGGCACTAAATAATATATATATATATATATATTTTGAAACAAAATTATTAATTTTTTGAGGTTAGTCGTAAGTATCTAGAGAGAAGCCTTTTGACATACGTCAAATCTAAAAACAAATAATAAATAAATTTCCAATTTCCATATGCTTATCAGTATTGCCAGCCCCACAAGGAAAAAATTGTGGGTGACACGATAAAAAAACTGTACTTTTACCATAGACCTTCTATTATACCTATATAATAGGTCTATGGTAATAGCATAGCTTTTCTAAAAGGTGTATTTTTGTTGGTGTTTGTTGTATTTATACAGAAAACAGATCTAGCTAAAGTGAGTGACTGACTTTGACATTTTGATTTTGGCGATGGAATGGAGTATGGACTGGAGTGAGGAGTTGTGAAAGAGCGGGATATTAAAATTTAAATTGTGCTTACTGCTTATCAAAATCAAAAACATATGAAATAAGAAGTCCTAAAATGCAGAATAAGTGATTAAAATCAGTAATTTACATAACGATCGTTTTTGTAAATAAGTTAAGTATTCTTTAAGTGTTGGTGTTAGTGAGTTAGTCCAAACTCGTTCCAATAGCACGTCCTAACGAAATAAGGTAGCATATATTCTGTGTTTATTTTAAATTTTTAGTGTAGTCTTTTGTCTATATATAAATTATGTTGTCTATTTGGAGTCATGTAATTTTTCAACGTACCTCTTTTAAGTTAATCATCCTTTCATTAGATTTTGGTTGGCATTTATTAATTTCCTAGGCCTACTATAACGTATTATAAATTTCTGTTTAAGGTTAATCTCAGAAGAATCTTTATCTAAAACTGAAGGCCTGACTATTATTTGCCTGATTGAACTTGAATGTAATGTAAATTTCTTCTAAATTCATCACCAGCTTTTCTTATTAAAATCTAGGCCTTAACCTCTGAATATCAGCACAGTAATATAGACAATAGCGAAGCTTACTCTTGTGAAAATTGCAGCTGGCTCGACGCTAGCGCAAATTGTGGACAAGTATCGCAGAGTTACACTATCTCACATTAATAAAGTCTTTTAACACCACTTTTGACACAAACAACAATAACTACTGCTACAGAACAGCTGTTTATAGAAGTAGGCTACCTCTCCGTTAGGTTCGCTAAAATCGCTGGAAAGCAAGAAAAACAACTGAGCTTTGCTACTAAATTTGTATTATACTGTGATATCAGTTTGGATGCAATTCCATAGCAGCTCAATTAGACTGATATAAATAACAATTATAGAACAAAACTATTATGCTCAATACCTCTTAAATTTGTAAAATGGCTTTCCCTATACATAATTCTATAAATGAGTTACTGGAAGGGTCCCATCCGCCCTCCCATACACGTACAGTGGTACTGGCCCACCCGCCCTACCATACACGTAGGCTACAGTGATACCCACCCGCCCGCCCATACACTTACAGTGATACTGACCCACCCGCCCACCCATACACGTACAGTGATACTGACCCACCCGCCTGCCCATACACGTACAGTGATACTGACCCACTCGCCCGCCCATACACGTACAGTGATACAGACCCACCCGCCCGCCCATACACGTACAGTGATACTGACCTTTGTTATTTATTTCCAAAGGCAAATCATTGTGAACATAAATATAATTATTTTTATTGTATTATTATAAATTATATAAATAATTAAGCTATATTAATATACACTGTCTCATATTAGGATATTTATAGGCAGCATATGTTTGAATGAATTCAATTGTTAAATGGTCTTGACCGTTGGGAAGTAATAAATAAAAAGTAGGCCTAAATAAATTAAATAATTTTTTGAGTCAAATAATAAATTATAAT
Source organism: Stictocephala bisonia (assembly GCA_035578905.1). NCBI lineage: Eukaryota > Metazoa > Arthropoda > Insecta > Hemiptera > Membracidae > Stictocephala > Stictocephala bisonia. The sequence goes on from JAQJVL010000123.1 coordinate 56,267, forward strand.
TTGCTTCTTTTTATAATATTAGATACCATAATAATCAGGCCTTTCCCATTATACATATACCACTTTTTGACATGTATAAACTAGTTCACATTAGGGCTACTATTTCAATAAATTCAACGATAAATATAATGAAGTACCCTTATAAAAAATGAATAAAAGGGTACTTCATTATATTTATCGTTGAATTTACCACTTTTTGAAGTTGATTTCTTTGGTTTTCAAAGATAAACATATTACATATTTAAACAATTTACATTTTTAACTTAGGAAGAAGACAAATATACTCACCGTATTTTCACACTGAGCCCTTTTTTCATGCCACATGAACTCTAACGAGTAAGAGTATAATATTGAACGGCTGATCCTGCACTTCGGATTACCCCGCTATACTTTAGATTGTTTGAGTATGTGCACCACCTTTAGGAGCAAAAAATGATATTCATGATTTACCATATAATATTCATAACCTTTATAAACTCGCTATTGGTCCAGTATATGCAGAACAGAAACAATTTTTGTAATATTTATATAGTATTACTTAGTCTGATTCTACAGAAACTATCATAGGTGTGACTTTTAAGACTTAAGTTTGATCATGTGGTTTAAAATGATATAAAGAAAATTAAAAGCGCTTGAAATCATTTAAGTATAAATATAAACAATTTTGATTAGAAATGTTGTAACTCTGAACTCCCTAAAAGATGAACTCTAGTGTTCATAACTGACATTGTCCCTGGTATATCCGTTTCCTGCTGAAAGGTAATGCATAATCAATTACTTTTTAACATACTTATTACTAATTATTTATTACTTCGCTGTATCATTGTCTATTGTCTAGTTATAATTATATATTCTTTAATCAGTCGTCTGTGGAATAACGTTTGTAAATGTAAAATGGTGTATACCGTATATGTACAAATAAATAAATAAATGATATATTCTAAGTTTCAGAGTCTATGTTGAGTGGGATAATGTTAATACAGTACAATTTAGTAGCCGATAGGCTGGGATAGCGAGAAAGGTGGACGATCAAAGTGGCAATTGATTTTCCACCACTTAAAGTAGCATTTCAGGAAGTATTATGCCTCTACAAAAAGTAAATACAATATTGTTTACAAATTTGTAAATACAAAACCAGCATAAAATTGTTCTATGCTTATTATTAAAATTTTACTTTGAAAAATTATCAAGATCATGCAAAAAATGCTTTAATTGGTACACAAAGTAAAACTTGTTGATAAATATGTACATTAATAAATTACAAAGTGCATTATATGTAAAAATAACTATTTTTGACATACCCATCCACCCTTTGACAAGTACAACTATTGTTAGTTCTCCATTTTATTTTTTGTACATATGTCTATTAGCTTACCAATTTAACATTGACATATACTCGTACAATTAGTGGTAGCTCACACAAATATCCTTTGACAATTAACTAATGGTAGTTCACGTATCTACACACCAAACTAAACATATACTGGTAGTTTACCCATCTACACATTGACCCATACAACTAGTTGTAGCTTACCCATCTACTCTTTGTCACAGTCGAGTAATGGTAGCTCACCCATCTATGCTTTGACACATTGAACTGATGGTGTTCTTTACCTTCTCTTTGGTACACACGGTTATTAGGTTTTCACCCATCTACACATACAACTAGTTGTAGCTCACCCATCTACACTTTGACATATACAACTATGGGTGTTCTCTATCTTATCTTTGGTACATAAGGTTATTAGGAGTTCACTCATATACACATTGACACATACAGCTAATGGTGTTCTCTACCTTCTTTTTGGTACAAACGTTTGTTAGGTTTTCACCCATCTATACATTGACCCATACAACTAGTTGTAGTTGAATGTGTATATGAGTGAACTCCTAATAACCTTATGTACCAAAGATAAGATAGATTCTTTTGTGAATCCCTCTGGTCTGAGGAAGGTGAGTGTGGTTCACCGAAATCGATCACCATAATATTTGTGCATTTTGTACTTGTATTGTAATATATTTGTGCATTTTGTGCTTATATTTTAATAAATTTGTGTTGTGTGACGTTTACTTGTACTGTATATGTACCAACACGTATTATGCTATTTAAAAAAACTATAAGATAGACAACACCCATAGTTGTAAGTGTAGATGGGTAAGTCAACTGTGATATCTCCCATAACTCGACCCATCTACCCTTTGTCACAGTCGAGTAATGGTAGCTCACCCATCTATGCTTTGACACATTCAACTAATTGTGTTCTCTACATTCTCTTTGGTACACACGATTATTATGTTTTCTCCCATCTACACTTTGACATATACAACTATGGGTGTTCTCTATCTTATCTTTGGTACATAAGGTTATTAGGAGTTCACTCATATACACATTGACACATATAACTAGTGGTGGCTCACCCATTACCCTTTGACTAATACAACTAATAGTAGTTATCTATCTTCCCTTTGGTACATATTGTTTGGAATGATTGTAACATTTGCTATAATATTACTTAGTATAAGATTATTATGACATTGTTGTACTGTTCATATTATAACACGAAGAGAAGAAGGAATGATAGTATGGACAGTTGGTAAAAAGGCTAGAGTAAAAACCGCTGTTCTAACAATAAAAAACTAACTGTAATGTCAGAGCACAGTAAAGTAAGGAATAATAATTTGTGTTTAGAAGTAAAAATCAAATGTTTGAAAAATAATAAAGTAGATATAATTATTATTGTGAGTATTTAATTTAAGTAAAATCCAATAATTTTTTACATTTATTTATGACTATTTGGATCTCACCTATCTACATATTGACGCATCCTCGAAATGTGATACTGTATTGAATGTTTCAAATTCTTTCTTGTGTTATTAGAGACTAAATTTAATAAAATTGTCGAGGGAGCGAGTCTCTGACTAAAGTTTTGCAATTAAAATACATCTCCAAGCTTTTCCCCTGAGTTGGGGTGGGAGGGGGGAATGGCGGCATGAATTCTTCCAATCAGACTTAGCCTGGGGGGATTAATTTCTGTATGAATTACTTTTATTTATTTATGAACTGTTATTGGATTACGCTTATGTATTGTTTATTTCTAACATTATTTGTTTACTTCAATGTGAGATACATCCACAATGATATTGTTCTCTCTAAAAAAAAGGAATGATCACAGAGAAGAGAACAGATGTGTGCTGAATATGTTTAGCAAGGTTCAGCAACCATTTTGCGACCAGGCCAAGCAATAGTGGGCCGGCGTAAGAGCCTCATTTAGAAGCTGTTTAATTTACTAATACAAATTCTCAATGCATGAAATTAATTTGGTGGTTTGACTATTACCAAACTATATTATCCTATGTTATCGTTATCTATGGAGTGAAGACATGCAACCGCTAGGGATAAAAACTTATAACAAAACTGACAGAACTAATAAGCAGTTCATTACTGAAACAAACATTTTCCTTATCCTGATCTTCCATCTCCCCAAATTAACTATTATTTGTTTAAAAAAATTCTATTGCATAAGAACACTTACGAGTTGTTTGTTAAGTTAGAGACTGTACCGTTACAGCTTTGCCAGAGTAGCTCTCTGTTACCTTTTTTAGAAATTTACATCTCATATGAGATCAGTTCTAACATCTCAGTCACACTTATTGATGTTATTAGTCAACTTAAATTTCCAGTCATGTTGCATGTTGATCCTACTAAGTAAAATGTTAGTAATATTACTAAAATAATTATTCTAATATTATTTATATAAAACTTATATTACTAGGCATATTTTAAATTTAAGTACTATTTTGAAACTAGGAAAAAACCGGTTGACTATCAGTCAACCCAACTAGTCAGACAACATTATTTTAATATGAAACTATGAACCTTAAAATATTTAACATAATTTATAACAACATTGATGCACTTGCAATATTGTATAACCAGTTTTTGAAAACCTTCCTCTAAGAAATATGCTACCTGACCAGATTGTATATTGCTACCTGAGATGATATATTGACGCATCCAACTAGTGGTAACTCACCCATACACTCTTTAACACATACAACTAATGGTGTACTCTATCTTCTCTTAGGTATATATAGCCTTTTGACACAGAAGAGTCACCCTAAACTTTGATACCGTACATACAGCTAATTTTAGCTCACCCAAATAAACTTTGATACATATAACTAATGGTAGCTCACCTATTTAACCTTTGATACATACACAATGGTAGCTAAATATTTAACATTTGATACTTATAACTAATAGGAGCTCACCTATAGGCTATACACTTTGATATGTACAACTAATGGTAACTGCCCATTTAACCCTGGATACATACAGCTAATTGTAGCTCATTCATTTGACCTTTGATACATACAAATAGTGTTGGGTGACCAAACGTCCTGGGAAACCGGGATTGTTTCCCATACGGTGTCCCACAAAGTTGTTTCGAGATGATTAAATGTCTTGAAATTCAAATTGTCAGTATTTTTTTTTCTTTCTTTCTTTCTTCTTTCTTTTTATGTATTTCTAAACAAAACCTAAATTAAATATCAAATGGATATTACCGAAGTAAATGTGAGTAAATATCAGTTTTATCTACTATAAAAGTACATGATAGAGACTTTTAATGAACATCTAACAAAATATGTTGCATTATAGAAATGAACATTAAAAAAAAAAATTATATATTTGGATGGTGGGGTTATTTTTCAATGCCGAATTAATAATGTCCCAGTTTTCTTTGATAGTGATTTGGTCACCCTAACCAGTGGTAGCTTACCTATATAAACTTGGATAAATACCACTAATGATAGGTCACCCATTTAATCTTTGATGGCTAATTGGGTAGCTCACTCAACTTTCTTTTGACACAAACAACAAATGTTTGCTTGCGTGTTTTTCTCTTTGACACAAGTACTGGTCTGCCCATCTACTCTTAAACACATATAACTACTAGAGATTCATGTAAATTAAAATTTCATTCGTAGGTTTTTAACTTAGGCTAGTCATTTCAAGGTATGTTATTGATAGTTTTAATTCTTCTTAGTTATTGTCTTCACACAGTTATTATTATTATGATTGTTTAACAACTATTCTCACTATACATTTTCTTTTTTGTTAAAGTTGTAAAGAAATGAATTTTGATAAAAGATATTGCCAAAACAGAGTTCAGAAAAGGAAGAAAGTTCTTAAAAATACATCTCCAGAAAGAAGAAACAGTTCTATGGAGGTAGATAGGCGTTTTGCATATCAACTAAATGTAATGGTAATGGTTTTTAAATGTAGCCTCTTTAATTCCGCATTGGTCTACATGTAGATTTGTTTGACTAAAGAAAAATAGTATATAGCGCATTTTCATCCAGCATATTCCTCAGAACCCGAAAATATCACTTGTTGAAATGTTTTGTTTGTTTGTGTTGTATTTTATTTTCTTTTGTTAATTTTTAGTTTCTTAGAAACTATATATTTTATACAGTATCAATATGCAATATTTGTTCAGTGATTTCATAATCTTTATTTTAAAGTTTAATATAACTAAAAATGTTTAAGCATTTCAAAAGAGTGTGGGATTTATTAAATTATAATAAATAAGCAATTGCTGTGAACATTTTAAATCGGCACCATTTTTTTTCTTTTCTTTTTTCAAGGTCTATCTGCTGAGCAAATTTAACCCTAACATTTTCACATACTATTAAGGTTCAGTTAATTTATAAATGTTGTCTGTAGAGAACACAGAAATTAGTTTTATTCAAGACTGTTGTGAAAAAAATATATATTGGTTGGTAGTTGTATTTCAGTTCAAATTGATAGTAATGCAATCTTTTTTTATCATTGTTTAGTGACATTCATTAATTTTTCTGGAAGATAAAGTTTAATTTTGTGCTATGCCAAATTTCGCAGTAAGTAGATTTTGGAAACAGCAATTCAACAGATGAGATTGTAAGCAACAAATAAATTAGCCTGAAGACATATTTTTACAGGTGTTTTACTTTTTTAAATATTTAAATTCAGTTTGGAGGCTATAATGCAAGGTTCCTCACTAGGATTTCATGACGAGTCTTATTATTTTTCACAAAATAATCTAAGGATCGCAAGTACATAAATGTACAGTTTTTATATACACCGGCGTGGTGGCTCAGTGGCTAAGGCTTCGGACTGCGGAGGGCAAGGTCCAAGGTTCAAATCCCCACTGAGCCAACGGTCGGTACTTAACTCGTTGAATAAAGTTGACGCCCATGTCAACTGGCGAGTAAAGTTAAAAAAAAAAGAAAAAAAAACTATATACATCACTATCGGTAAAAAAACCTAGTATATTTAAAGTAAACCAAATATTTTTGTATAATACTACATTTATTTAAAATAATTAATTTAGTATTTCGTGCATTAAAGCACCTGAGCATTTTAGTGGCTTACAAAAATACCAAAGTGGTTGTCACTTTAATAAATGATTGCAGTTCTAAAAAAATTTAAGGCCCGAAAAAAATAGTGTTAATGGTCGCATGCGACCAGAGAGCCACATACTGAGTATTCCTGCTATAATGGATAAATGTAAGCAACAATGTGACGGAAGAACAATGTGAGAAATGTTGTACTCCACTCACATGGGACCATTTTCTCTTATGTAGGCTACTCCATTTAACAGCAAACACATGTCAGTAAACAGTTATTTATTAATTAATTAACTTTGTAAAAAACATATTTCCTTCGATAGATTTAAATTTTATACAGACTAATTGTTTATGTTTTCAGGATGAGCGGCAGTTTAAGTTAAATCGATTTGTGAAAGATGTTACTAAATTTATAGAAAATAAAGGACACCTAAATGACCAGGTATTTTACAGATTGTTTATTTAGAGATACTTAACTTAGATGAAGTTGATAAAACAAAATCAACTTGATGGAATGGTAATAGATATAAAAATAAGGTATAAACTTTATTTAACTATTACTTGAAAAGAATGTCATAAAATTTCAGTCATTTCTATTTACTGTAAAATTTTTTTCTTATTACTTATTAACTTTATTTTTATTAATAAATTTGTGCAGGGTATTCCCATTAAGCATGGCATTCTCACATTCTAAGGTCTTCCACAGCAATGTAAATAACTATTTGTACCCTCCCGCTTCGCCAGTCATAATATTTAGTTTGATTATATTATAAAAATGTAGCAAGTTTTTAGTTTACACAGTATCCAATTTAGAACAGCTGATGTTATGTACAATTCACTACTGTACAAAATTATTATTAAAACGTTCACTGCGTTGTTATAATTTCTCAGTCATTCATCCTGTGCGTCACACGATCTCGGGGTTTCGTTGCTTACCATCAATTAAATGCGGGACGAGATCCCGAGATCTCGTTGTGTAACAGAAGATCTGTGCACAATATCACGTCATCAATTGAAGATAGAGCACTCTAGGTTATTGTTTTAGAACTATCAAGTTTCTGACATCATAAGTGCTGTGCAGGGTATGGATATAGCGTATAAGAACAAAGCCTCGGGATCTCGGTCGCTTATAAATTATAATAAAGCTGAGAAATTGAGGTTATGTTGTAAATAAACAGACGATTTAGCAACCACGTGGAACAACTCTCCCGCCTTTTAAAAAAACAGCTGACAATCTGTTTGCTAATATTGACGTTTAGTCTACTATGTGATCGACGAGATCTACAGGTCTCGTATCGCATATAACTAATACGTCATTACTGTGGTGCGGCACATAAGTTATAGATCTCATGTAAGATTTGTTGTTATTAAATTCACTAAGAAAAATGCTTCAATAGATTTCAACTCCTGCAACAATGCATTAATTACAACGAAAAATATCACAAACGAATATAAGGAATTAAACGCAAATTTTATCACCGTGTAAATGTAAACCTATGACACAAGACCCTGGGATCTCGTGACGCAGTGAAGGTGTAATTTTAAAATTTTAGCCTACCAAAATTTTATTTAATTTCTTTCTATTTAACAGCTGTTAATCAAATAAATTTATCTCTATATACAACAGGCAAAGCCCTTACTCACTCATCACTAATTCTCCAACTTCTCATGTAGGTAGAGAGCTAAAATATTGTACACTGTTTCTTTAGGTCATAAATAGGAAAACTAAAGTATTTTTTCATCTTGATAAAATACTCCTAAGGGACAGAAACCTCCCCTAAAAGATTGTTCCATAAGGATAATATTGGGTTGATTTTAGTAAATTAATAACAGCTGTTTTAAAAATAAATAAACATGTTTATTTTGTATGTTTGACATTATCCTATTGATGCATTAAGAGTTTAATCCTCAGCTGTTAAGCAAAAATAAAAGAAATTAACATATTTTAAATAGGCTAAGTAATACCATTGGATATTTATACTAATAAATAGCTAGCAACGCAAGTAGTATAAGTGAGATACTGTAAATAAAGGTAATGTTGTGATTTTACATTATACAATCAATCTACTATTATTTGTAGCCAAAAGTCACATGCTGTAGCCAAAAAAGGGCTGGGTATTGGCACACAAAGTGTGCAGGGAGTTTATTTTGTTTTCTGCTTGATAGGAAAGAGTTGTATTGTTTTGGTGTGGTAGATTTTCTGTTTCTCCGTGTTTAGCTAGTTTGTCAGCTAATTCATTTCCTGTGATATTACAGTGTGATTTGTTTTTATAATTGGAAAATAAAATTTCTATTTTGAACATTTAAATTTTTAGTAAATTTCTGCATTCCATTAGTTCTTCTGATTCTATTTTTGTATCATTACAAATTTTTTAAATTTCTGATTTAGAGTCACAAAATAAGACAATTTTTTAAGATTGTATATATTCATGTAATAATTTATTAAGAGCTAATTTTATTGCAGCTATTTCAACATCAAAGGCAGTTTTAGATAAATCAAGTGTTAGATAATTTGAAAATAGTTCTGAAAAAACTCGAGCACCAGAAGATTGTTGAGTTAGTTTGGAACCATCTGCATAAACATGAGTCCATTAAGGTTTAGGATAATTTTAATCTATTATTTATTTTATTTATTTATTTATTTATTCGTAAGACGCCGATCGTCAAGATATGGGCGAATATGGATTTCAAATGAGTGTGATAAGTGTAGATGAACGAATGTAGTCACTGTTACAAACTAAGGCCGACTATTCCTTAGAAAGTGTCATTAATTAATAGCCCAATGACAAATGAACAGCCGGTGATTATCAGCTGATCCTTCTCAAAATGTATTGACTCTGATTGGGATCGAACTGAGAACCTTTAGCACATTATCTCTATACTTAGTTGTTTTAGTATTTCAGGATTAAGGTCAGAATTGTTTGGTAGTTTTTGTTAAGTTTACGTTGAATTGTATGTTATTAAGTTCAATTGGGTTTTCAGGAATCATAAAGCTTTCTGCCAGAAAAGATAAGTTGTAAGTAATCTGGCATTGATGTATTTTTTTAAATAAAACCTTGTGTTTTGAGCTTTTCAACTGCATTTGAAGGATTTTTCCAAAATCTTTTCAAAATATTGAGTTTTTACTAGTTTCTGCTGTTACATTTTCAATTTGACTTTTCTTAATTTTTGGCTTTTCCAACTTAATTTACTATCAAATATTAGACCAAAATATTTACTGCATTCTTTCTGATCAAGGATTTTTTCATTAAATTTTAGTTATGGATGTATTGGTGAAGTAATTTATTATATATATTGAATAATGTACATCTAGTCACAGTACCTTGAGGTAGACCTTTTTGTAATATTTTTGATTTTGATATAGCTTGACCATACTTAATACGAATACATCGTTGCGACAAGAATCGTTGGAACCAAAGTAAGACACGATCTTTACACTAATATTTGCCATCTATTTTAGTAAGTGTTCTCTCCATATAGAGTCATAAGCACATTTGAAATCAACAAAAACTGCAGTTATTATATTACCTCTGTTAATGCTGTTCTTGATGTGCTGACTGAGTGTTACTACGTGTTGGTTTGTAGATCTGTGATATCAGAGACCAGCTTGTGAGTGAGATAGTAGTGTTCTTCAAGTACCCAATTAAGTCTTTTATTGATCATTCTTTCCATTATCTTGGCTGTAACATTTGTAATAGAAATAGGTCCACAACTTGCTGTGTTTGTTGCAGGTTTGTCCTTTTTTAATGTTGGTATTATTATTGCTTTTTTCCATCTTGTTGGTATTATTCCCAGGTTCCTAATCTGATTGTGAAGTATTGTGGATTTAGCTTTGTGGCCAAAATAGATGAAAAATTCAGCATATAAACCATCATCAGCAGCTGGTGCCTTTAAAATTTTTAATTGATTAATAGCAATTAATAATTAATTGTTTTAAAATATTTGACAAAGGCCTTTGATAAGACCAATTGGATTATATGGTTGTAGCTAGTACTGATTACTCCCTTAACAAATTATTTTTAAAAGGGTTTATTTTGTTTTCCTAGAAAGGTCTGGTCGCTGACATTGGAAGTCCATTGAAAAAAACAGCCAAAAGAACGAAACCTGCCAATTTAGTAAGTAACTCCTTTGGTTTTGTTTATACTATGTATTACCTATTCAGAATTTTAATACTTGTTAGAATCATGAGAGTAATTTGATTTGTTACTGTAACATAATATTTAAAACCGTTGAAAGCCAAATCCAATTTTATTTGAATTACTGAAATAATTTTGTTAAAGTAATATTTATAATACAATTAATTGGTTAATACATTAAATGTTTAAAAAAATAACATTACACTATAACAGATATAAAATACTGAAGTTATATATAAGTATTCCTATATTATATATAAATTCATTCATCATATATTCATGATAAATATGTTCATCATATATTCATTTATACGAGGGGTATCCAAAAAGTAAGTTTCCATTAATTATGAAAAAGTTAAAAATTTATTCAACTTTTTACATCATACCTTATTTTTCTACATAGTTACCATCCCTTTCTAAACACTCTTGGTATCTAGGAAGTAGTTTTTTTATTCCAGCATCACAAAATTCACCCGCCAAATTTTTAAGCCAAGTATCCACCTCATTTTGAAGGTCATCGCTGTTGGCAAATCGCCGACCGCCAAGGTGTCTTTTGAGCTCCGGAAACAGATGAAAATCGCTAGGCGCAAGATCTGGTGAGTATGGAGGATGACCAAAAACATCCCACTTAAATTTCCTCAAAAGTTCCATTGTTGCACGAGCAGCGTGTGGTCGGGCGTTATTGTGAATAAGCAGAACCGTGCGCGACAAAAGTCCGCGCCGTTTATTCTGTATTGCCCGCCGAAGTCTGGTGAGAACTTCACAATACCTTTCTGCATTTATGGTTTCGCCACGAGGAAGATAGTCAATCAATAACACTCCACGGCAGTCCCAAAAAACTGTAGCCATTACCTTTCCTGCTGACTCAAAAACTTTGGCTTTTTGAGGAGCTGCCTCTCCTTTTTTTTGCCACACCATACTCTGGCGTTTGGTTTCTGGAGTTGAGTGGTGAATCCATGTTTCATCACCAGTGACTATTCTACTGAAAAGGTTTTCATCTTCATCGTCAAACAATCGCAAGAAAGACTGGGCAGCAGCCATTCGTTGTTGTTTATGGGCATCGCTCAATAAGCGAGGCACCCATCTTGCACACACTTTTGCAAGCTGAAGATCTTCTGTCATGATATTGTGCACAGATGACCGGCTAACTTCAAAACTTGACGGCAGTTTACCCATAATTTCATCGAGAGTCACTCGCTTATCATTGTCAATAACTGCTCGTACAGCATTAATGACGTCTGGTTGCCGAGAACTGGCCGGTCGGCCATTACGCTCATCGTCATGAACATTTTCTCTTCCCTCCAAAAACATTGCACGCCAACGACGGACCATCTGAACGGACATAACATGTTCACCATACACTTGACACAACTGACGATGAATTTCAACGGCAGTTACGTTTTTGGCGGTCAAGAAACGAATAACACTACGGACTTCGCAACTGGCGGCAGAACGCAGTGGAGTCTCCATAATGTTTGGGCAGCAACTGACTGAGCAGCGTGACAATGCGCCAGTGACCGGCGCACCTGTTGCCAACCGAACCGCGCTAAATATCCCCGCCCACAGCTGCACTCTGTGTTACGCACGTGTCTTTTTACAGAACAGGGAAACTTACTTTTTGGATACCCCTCGTATGATAGTTAAATATAAATGAATACCTCCAATGAGCCAATGAAATCCCACCAAGAACCGTGATGTGGAAGTCTGTGAGTATGTCATTACAGTCAGATGGCCCTGTTGTAAACTTTAACACATTAAATGCTAAGTAAATGAAATTGGTATGGCCAGATATACCAAACACTTCATTGCATTATACTCTGTTTTTTATATGTGAAGTCATGATATGTTAGTGAAAATAAAAAAAAAAATAGTAGTTTTTCAGGGATTCTGATGATGTAAATGACACCTGCCTTCGTAAATGCAGTCCAATTCCCATAGGAATGTGTTAGATCTACAACACGCGGCGTTTCGACCGGCATCAGGTCTCATCAGTGGGCACTGCACCTGGTCATGGCAGTGCCCACTGATGAGACCTGATGCCGGTCAAAACGCCGCGTGTTGTAGATCTAACACATGATCTTTCCGTCACATTAGGCTTAAACTTAACGCGTCCCATAGGAATGTCATCACAACATACAGCAATACAGACAACAACAAATACAGAATACATTTATTTCCAAAATTTACATTGCATTGGCTTTGCTAAGTATAGAAATACTTGACAGCGGGGTCCATAATTAATAAACATCAAGTATATATTATACAAAGAAATGATTTTATATTTTAGTAACTAATTAAAACACTAATCATAATACTAATCTACATTAAGATGGCCAGTGGTAGGCAATTTAGTATCTTAATTGTAATAGTGACAATAATAACAATGGTATAAAGCTCTACATTGTTATTTACTTATCATTGAATTTATGGTCTCATTCATCCTCCTAGAAAGTGGTTTCTCAACCAAAAACCTGTTTCAACCAAGCAAGTCCTTTCCTCTCAACTCAAATATTTAGTAATATTAATTGTAATACCTATATTGATTTGTTTTATGATGGTACGAGGCGTGATTTAAAAGTAAGTACTGTTTAAGCACTGCAATCGGCCCATGAGGGCTGTATACAAGTATCTGTTGGCAGGTCACAGCCACCATTGCGGATCCATTCAACAGTATTTAAGGTTGTTTACAAGTGTTTTAAAATACCTCCTCTGAAAAAAAAAAAAATACTGCCAACTGTGAAGTATGTGCTGTTATAAGTTTTCGTGATGCAAAAGACGTGAAAGCAGTTGAAATTCATTGTGAGGTCTGTGATGTTTATGGAGAAACAGAATGAGTGATGGGATGGTACGGAAATGGGTTAGAGATTTTGAAGATGTCTGTACGAATCTGCATGGTGAGGAACGAAGTGGACAACCTTCACTCATTACTGTTGACTTGGTGCAAAATGTTGATGAAAACGTCAGATAAAATAGACGCTTTACAACTGCATTGTTATGTAGCGACCGTCTTCAAGTGTCGAGTTGTGTAATTTTTGAAATTGTGACAGAACGTTTGAAGTACTGAGAGTTATGCTTATGCTTGGTTCCCAAAATGCTGACGGAGAATGACAAAGACAAATGTTTAGCGAGAATCACAAAAACAAATGTTTAGCTAGTTCTCTCATATTTGTAGAACACTATAATTGTGAAAATAACGGTTTTATTAAACAAATTGTCACTGTGACAGATCTCACTATGAATGTCAGCTGCTTTAAAAAGCATTAAGAAAACTTACACAGCTCATACTTCACAGTCAGCGGCATTTTAAATCTGAGGAGGCATTCTAAATATTTGTAAGCAACCTTGAATACTGTCGAATGGATTTGTAATGGTGGCTTTGGCTTGCCAACAGATAGTGGTACACAGTAGGGTGGTGCGTAAAAACTTAAGTTGGAAAATCAGAGTCCCTATAGTGCGGAAAAGTTGCGATTGGTATTAACAAGAAAAACAAAAAAAATTTTTTGAAATCGGAGTTCATCTTCCGATCGCGCAATCGGCCGAAAGTTACATAAAATTATAAAAAAATGAATTTTTTTGAAAAATAAAATTTTTTTATTTTGGTATTTTTTGTGTTCCTATAGCAATTTTTTTGTACTTTAGGCTTTGAAAAACTATAATAAAAATTATTTGTCGTCTAGAAGTATGTTTTCTGATCGCGCAACTACATGAAAGTTTAACGAAAATTGCCTTTTTTGAACCTTTTTGATAGGCATTAAGAAAAAATCAAGTGAGGCATAAAGGGTGTTGATTTTGAGTTTCGTGCCAATTGTGCAGCTCTTCGCTTGTTTAGATAATAATATTATCTGAACAACCCAGAACTCACCACGTCTATACCACCAGAACTATACGTTTGGATGGAGGCACTTCGAGTTCCACCCACCCACACCCTTCCCATCCATCCAACCAATGAGGGCGGGGTTTGTTATTTACATTATTTACACATCACATTTTAGGTACTTTCTTTGGTTTTCAGTCTATTTTGGTGAACATATTTCTTTGGCCCTGTTTACTCTGCACTAGTACTTGGTTTAGGAACCACTCTGTATTTTGATTTACTCTCAAAATTGGGCATGAGTGATCTGGATTCTAGTGTGGCTCTGATATAACCATCTCTTGATTGGGACCCACACACTTTGAGCGACGCTTCGGTGATGAGCTTCACGCACCTTTCAACGGCTTGTGTATGACAGGGAAATTTTTTTACATCCCAGTTAGGAATATCACCACACTGAATCGCCAATGAAATTTCGTCATCGGGTACATTTCGAAGAAGAGGAGGAGAAAACAACCTTGTGTTAGCCCAATCAATTAACTCCGAGTAGTCACAAGCATTGAAGTTTAAAGTAGGCGTGATAAAGTTTCTGACGGTTTTACCCTTTGTCCGTGTCTGTCTTGCTTTCAAGACTCTTCTGAGACCCAACTCTCGTATATGCTGTCTCTTATCAAAAATCATGGCAATCAACATGTTCTCAGGGTGAGCGAAAAACGCGTTCCTTTCAATAACTGGATGTACTATTGCCTTTAACTCGTCAGACAAATATCGAGAGGTTTCAATAGCTCTGTAAACGTGATGTGGCCCATCTGTTATGTACTTACTGCACTTTATCTCAAACCAAACTGGCATGTAGGATCTTAAAATGTACTTGACTAATTCCTTTAGAGCATCAGATGGCTCTTCTTCGCTCACATACAACCGAAGAACCCTGTTTGCGCACGTGAGCCATCTGGCGTGCGAAATAGGGCCCGGATCTTGTTTCGATAAGTCCATTGGAAATTCCCCAGTCTTTATGGCTTGACTTATGTCCCAAAGGTACTGTTGGTCTTTACTTAGCAGTTTCCTGTCCACTTGAGGTATATCGCAATCAATAGGTTGAAAATTAATAACTGGTTGTTTGTCGCAACTATTTAACTTCTGCCCAATCGGCCCACTAAATGATTTCGGACCTGTTGTGTTTCCGTCCAAATGTTGGAAAAGATGACGGAATGGTAATTCAATAAAGTGAAGCATGCACACTGCCCACTGAAGGGGTCGTCCAAGATGCATTTCAAGATGTCTAATTGCACCACTCTTCCACCCTGTATTTGTATTGGTACCATCACAACCTACAACATCTAAGGATTCTAATGAAATTCCCTGTTCGTTGAGATACGACACAATCGAATCAGCTATGTCCTTAGCTGTTCCAGACTTTGGAGACACATGCCCTAAATAATGAGATACAGGTTCTTGTATGATTGCATAATGTTCCTCTTTTACAGTTTGACGAAATTGTTTGGATTCAAATTTCTCTATAACTAATGTGTCATCCTTGCGCCCATCAAAATATAAACCATGTGGTTCAACTGATTGCTGATCTTCTTGCAATTTCCATCTACAGAGGCTCTTCGCCCTTCTTATTTTGTACCGATCAACAACATTTGAGATATCTGATTCAGTAACTAAACCAATGTCTTCTAAAACACTTGATGCTATGGCAGCAGCTGCCCGATCTGACACACCGTACCGGTCACAGTGCAATGCAGTGGCTTGTAGCTTAATTTTCATCTGCCAAGGGGATTTTTTCTTTGTAGAGGTGGTAGCTTTGTACTCATCGTCATCGTTATTATCAATTCTTTCACAATCAGCGAAGTTGCCTTGAGCTACAATCGCATCATCAATGTCCTCCATTTCAGTCTCTTTTGGCTTAGGAGATAGTCTTTTCAGCGTGTAACCTTTTCTTTCAAGCCTATTACTAAGTTTTTTGTCTCCTTTTGATCAACAGTACCGATTTTTCCCAATCTATACTTTCTCTGCAGGTAAATAAACCTGTGTTCAATAACTGGAATTTTGTTTGGCTTCTCACACAAACAGTTTATTGTTATCGTACAATTACAAAGATCGGGGGTTTTCTTACAAGAACAATCTAAATGCATTTCACACTTGCACGCTGAAATATCAAAAAGTTGGGATGCTTGGCTTTTCAATGCGTCAACCTTTTCTATGAACTTTGGTTTATTCTTGTCCCGATTGTACGATTTCATGAGACTTAGATACTTATCATAGTAAGATTTAATTATCTGAATAACTCTATAACAAGTTACAGTAGGGATTGACGCTTTCTGGTAGATAAGGATCACTTTTTGTGCGACAGTGTTGCTAACAGCTGAGAAACTAACTTTAGTGTTGTTAAGCTTACTTGCTAGCAAAAACTGTTCTTCAAAACAACATCGAAGCACATCTCCATAGCTTGGAAGAATGTTTGGCGGGAATTCTCTTGGATCACCAAATATAGGGCACCGAAACGCCTGTCTAGTTATTTTCTTAGTCGGTGCTGATGTAGCCATTTCGGTTACAAACCTGATCACTGCACAATAAAGTAACGAACACCAATGTAAAAATACTGGTTAGACGCAAGGCACTTCACTGCTAACTCTAGCCAATCAACACAGAGAGTGACAACTTAATGTGCCGCCACACCCAGCGATGCGCGCGCACCACGTAGCAGACACCTGACAGGAACACTAGCGCAGTTTAGAAACGTGGTCGGTGGCCGCCTGATGAAACTCGATTTTCAGAAATGTAGTTTATCTTTCGGCCACTTGCACGATCGTTAGATGATATCTGATTTTAAACAGTTTTGTTTTTTGTAAATAGAACTTGACTTTTTCACAATACAATAATATGTTAAAAGTGGCAATTTTTGTCAAACTTTCATGTACTTGCGCGATCGGAAAACATACTTCTAGGGGACAAATAATTTTTATTTCAGTTTTTCAAAGCCTAAAGTGCAAAAAAATAGCTATAGGAACAAAAAAAATACCAAACTAAAAAAAATGAATTTTTCAAAAAAATAATTTTTTTCATAATTTTATGTAACTTTCGGCCGATTGCGCAATCGTAAGATGAACTCCGATTTCAAAATTTTTTTGTTTTGCTTGTTAATACCAATTGCAACTTTTCCGCACTATAGGGACTCTTGATTTTCCAACTTAAGTTTTTACGCACCACCCTAGTACACAGGGCACATGCATCAAACGCCGATCGCAGCACTACAACGGCGGGATTTCAAAACTGTATTTACTTTAATAATAATTCATCACAGTCCGAATAAGTGTCAATAGTCGATTGCACTTCTGATCAATGAAAACCGGCAAATCAAGTAGGGTGATCCTCAAAGAAAATCAATAAGATGACATTATATTAAAAATGAACAATTGATGTTTTTTCTTCAAGGAGAGGCCAGTCCCCTTAACCTTATTCTGCCCGTTCACAATAGACTGTTGATCTGTATAGAAACTTATTCAGACAGTGCAAAGTGGAGAACTAGTACAGTACACGTTGAATATTACTGATAAAAACTTTCAGTCAATTGAACCTCTGCTTTCTGTCTGACACACTTGCCCTCCCATACATGTACAATGGTATTGACTTACCCGCCCTCCCATACACTTACAGTGGTAATGATAATACTCAGGCTCAGGTCCTGACGCCTTAGACCACTTGGCCACTAGCTCTCCCTACCAAAAGGAACTATTTCCATCTACTTCAAATGACTGGACATTTAGTTTGTATGTCACAGCGAGAGACTGGAGTCTGAACCAATTTATGCCTCCTATCACTGATGAAAGATGTACATCCAATGTGATAAAAATATCTGACAAATTGTTATTAATATCAACTAGTAATATGAGCTTGATTCTGTTTGATTTTATATAGATTTGCTCAACAATTCAAAATACCAATTCATAAGTTTATATTGATATAAATTCTGATGAGAATTTTCACATTTTTAATTTAACTCAAAACACAGCTACTGGTACTCAGAATTAGAGTCATGAAAGTTAAGTAAATATATGGCGTGTTGCTTCATTAATCAGAATAAAAGAGTGAATACAAGGCCTGCCACTTATTGTTTGTTGAATTTGTTCTGCTGGACCAATGCTGGACTATAGAGAATTCTGAATTATAAAATGCCTAATTAAAGAACTTTTCCCTGTATTTTTAATTTTACCGGCAATAAAGAAAGAAATTTTTCAAAGTGTATAGTTTAAAACTTGCTACTGATTCTTTAAGTACGTATTCTCAATCACATATTGTTTATTACTAGGCAGTTATTTTAACTTAACTTTTCTTTTCTCAGACTGCATAGCGCTTTCTGTGATGGTCCAAATGTAGTGTAATGTATTTTTATTGTTTTATTTTAGAGAAGAAGAGGTTTATTTCAAAATGGAATCCAGACAAAGTTTTACAGCAGAGGTAATATCTTCACTTTTTCATCTTTAGGGAACAAAACAAATATATACATATTAAATGGTTGGAATACTCTGTAAAAAGGTATGTTTAATAATGGGCAATTGTGAAAGTTCACTTTTAAAACGTTCAACATTTGGAACCGATTAAATGCTCCTTGAATAAAAATTCCAAAACATTAAAATGATTGTATGGCTATATAAGAATATGACAATCATTTTAAACTTTGACATACAATTAATCAAAACTGAATAATCCAACTAAAGAATTTTTAATAATTTGATCAGGTTAAGGGCACTAGGCTAGGATTATGAAATTAAAGGATTAATATCACTTAACTCTAAATGGGCACATATAGTCATTGTCTTAACAAATTGCTATTTTTGTATATTTACAATCATAACCAATTTCAATAATTTCTTATATTTTTTATGTGTAAAAAGTACTGTCAGTTTTATATATTTAATCTTGATAATTTTTCAAATATTTTTTAATTATATCTTCGTATGATTATATTTTTGTGCTAAAAATTTAGATGGTACTCCGTTATTTTATAAAATATTTTTTATAATGGTTTTTTTATTTTAGTTTTGATAACTGATATATGTTAAATTTTTTAAAGTTTTAGTCTAATAAAGTAACATACAATAAACTTCGTTTCATACGGATTAATTTGGTGGCATCCTGATCTGAATACCTATAAGTCTGAATAAAAAAATTGGGGTAAAATCAAATAAATGTCGGTGTGGAAGTGCCTTCATGAAGCAATAAGCAATACTCAAACGACAAAGGCGTGGATAAATTCTAGTTGGCTCATATTATCAGCGGCGTTAGTTTCTTAAGGTATTACGTTGATATTGCCTAATGGTCTGACGCTCTCATGTACACGCTTTATTCAGGAAGTTATTGATTTTATGCATTGGCAGAAAAGATTGAACTCCAATTGTGCGATTTGTACAAGCAAGCTACTATTTATAAACATTGTACAGTAATTGCTTGGCTAAGAACGAGAAACATGAGTCATGGAATATTTGTAAATAGAATGATCATATGACTAATTTTAAAAGGTAACACTGAACAATTAAAAATATAATAATTAGTGTAAAACAAATATGTTTTAATTATATTTATTGTAATCTAGCCTTACATAGCAACTTCTTAACAACAGTAGCGCTCCTCATGGATCACCAAAAAACCGTTTAGTAATACATGTATTGAAGAAAAGTGTAGAGCATTTTATTGTCCACTGCACCTGCAATGTGTGTGATACTATGCAAGCAGCACATCTGTGTTTAATTTATTGAGGAGGCTTTTTGGAGACTACTGGTGGTTGGAGACTAGATGTGGTGGCATATCACTTAACATTTCATTACAATAATACATTTCTCTGCCAATCCGGATGATTTAGGTCCTCATAAAGTGAAGTGACCTTGAAACAGCAGTGACCCAAGTTGTGCATCTGCACTAATCTCACGCAAACTACTTGCATAATGAGTTTGTGTTGGAGCAGACGCCCTAGTGAGATGCTGTGATCAACTTGCCCATCTGCTTGATTCTATTCGTGCAGCACCATTTTATTGCAATTGTCAACACAAGATCTCGCTGGTAGAGTGGGAGTAACCTCAGTAAAAGGTTACGTTTACAGAAGGTGGCAGACAGGTGTTTTCTCACCATTAAGTGAATGGGAGCACATAGAAACTGGGACTTTGGATGTTTTACTATGGTTCTAATCATATACAACAGTATAATCAAAGCTCTCCAAATTGAATCTGCACATACTTGACCGGTGGACCTTCCCTGTAGCTGTGAACTACAACTGTATGAACAGATTGTGTCCCGACGACATTGTTACGTCCATTATGTACAGATAGACAGTGATTTCCCTGACAGTCATTGTACTAGAGTGATCTGAGTTAACACTTAGGCCTCAAGTTTATGATGTGATCACACTTCTTTTCGAGTGTACAGTTCCATTAAAAGCAGGAGTAGGAGAATAATCTCAACTATACATTTCAGAAAACTGGCTAATGATAAAATTATTGTCACAATCTAACTTTATAGTGTGCTTATCCAAAAGACATACATGATGTAACAATAAACAGTTTCCATAAACATTTCCGATCCAAAGTAAACCATGTGACTTGTACAAAATGCGGACAGTGATATTGCAATCACTGAGCTCACACTGAAGCAGTGTATTAGAAATTAGAACTGATAGGTGTTAGCTTAATAGTATGTAGCACCTTACGCAAGATTACTTGTACTTCTATTATATTCTATTCAAGTTAAAAATATAGAACTACTGTCTCACATTAAATCTGACTTTGGCACTCAGTTATTATCTTATTTATAATTTTAATTTGAGTTCTTCAATCACATGACTGATTACTATTCCCACTTATATTTGTAATAATTGTATCTTACAACATCTTTGCATTGTTGACTGCTCAATATAGACAACTTCTTACGAGTAAGGTTTATTCAACTCTTTGTGATAGTTATGGGCTTTGATATCAGACTTTTTCCAAATATAAAATATTTCCTAAGTGTTTTTTTACACTAATTTCATTCAAATAAATTTGATCTGTGTGGAGAATTTAAGGAAGAGCTATTGAAACACAGCATTGAAATGTGGTTTAGAAGTTACAACCATGAGCTGGCGTTAATCCTCTTTCCCATTATTAGCAGTTTATTAAATCAGGGACAAGTAGTGATACATAGGACATTGTCATTGGCTTACCACAGTGATTGGACAATTTGCTACTGAATGTCTTGGTTCTTACTTTAGCTACTGTACTCTGAAGGTGGCAAAACTGAAAGATTGATCTAAATTGACTCCCAATGCTGTACATGCTCGTGTTTCTTTTTATCACCATGAAAGCAAATATTTAGTTTACGTCTGCTTGTCTATTCTGCTCAAAAGGAGACTATTTCTTATTTACTATGTTGGTTTTTAGTTCCAAGTTCTGAAATAATTCTTCAGTAATGGTAGAACAATTATAAGTGTTCTTTTAGTTTTTATATTCACTCCTGTTTGGTTGTAAGATCAATTCATTAACATTTAAAAATTTCTTTGTCTGTGTTGTCTATGGTAGAAATATCGGCAGTATAGATATAGAATGAAAGTAGAGAGTTGAAGCATAGTGTCTATGGTAGGAATATCGGCAGTATAGATATAGAATGAAAGTGGAGCGAAAGTAGAGAGTTGAAGCAGGGTGTCTATGGTAGGAATATCAGCAGTGTAGATATAGAATGAAAGTGGAGCAAAAGTAGAGAGTTTAAGCAGGGTGTCTAAAGTTTTAGTCTATTGGGAGAAGTACTTTTTTACTAACCTGTCACAGAACAAACTCAGAAATCACAATAGTTGGGGGCACAGAATCAAATTATATAATGTTGTCTCCAAAGAATTCAATCAGGCAGTTTTTACTCCAAACTGTTGGTTTCTATAAGATTTATAAATGCTGCTAAAATTTACTTTTTTTCCAAATCCCAATCTTAATTAAATTTCACCTAGTTTTAAACCTAGCTTTTTTATAACGGGAGCTGTTATTGAGAATAGGCAAGATTCTGTTTTAAATAAGCTTCTACAGCACATTTTAACAGATAATTAATAGAACTTTCAAGTGTTAAATTTCTGCTTGTTATGTTTCTTTACCTGACTTCTATAAAATGTTATTAACTATCATTGACAAAAAGAGAATAGTTGGGAACACACTAAAAATTTTCCGATCCATTTCATAAATTACAATTGTAATGAAGTCAATTCTAACTATTGAATGGACACTGAGCCGTCTTCTGAAGGCCATCACCCTCACACCCATACACGCACAGTGATATTGACTCATACTCTTACCATACACGTACAGTGGTATTGACCCATCCACCCACACATACACGTACGGAGGTGATGGCCCACCCACCCACCCTTACACGTACAGTGGTATTGACTCATAAGTTCCTTCTATTATTTATAGGGAGTTATAATGGGGACCTAATAACCTAATATTACATTTTCTTTAGGTGGGTGAGTGGTCTAAGGCATCGGGACTTTGAGCATGGGTTAGAGTTAGCGGAGGATGAAATCCAGCCTGGACTGGAAGTATTTATCAGTTATGATCACCTTGTACTGTATTAATTGGTTAGCATATATATTTTGTCTGAGTAAGTTCCCCGCACACATCAATTTTCCATGTGGGGAAATGGAAGAATAAGGGGAATAAGTGTAAGAAGGAGATATGCCTCTCTTTAAAAAAAGCTTTTAATGTAGCGCAAGTATATAAATAAAATATATAAATATGATTTTTTTTATTTAAAAAAAATGCAAGTAAAACAACATTGTTGCGAAAAAGAATTCCACAGCAGTTTATGGAAAACTGATTAAAAAGGCAGCTCATGACAGGGACTTTGAAGTTAAATTTCAGCTCCTTATGGTTCTCCTCTGACTTGTAGAAAATGTCAGGTGTGACTAAAAATATAATTCTTAAAGCAGTGATGACTATGTAGAACTGTTCTTTAATCATGATAACGTAGTTTCCATATATATTTTCTTAGTTAAAACATATTATAGAAAAGTGCATTAAAACAGAAAATATACTAATTAATTTAAATTGATAATATTTTTTATAAGATGTGTACATTAATATCATAATCAAGTAATAATCAGTTGTTTCCACTACTTAGTCTAACTTAACTATCATTGAAAAGATAAGCAACTAAAACATTTTATATATTGTATTAATATTCAGTTAAGTAAAACATGTGAGAATAAGATAATGATGTATATAATGGTTTTAAAAATATAACTTATTACTTCTACCTGCTACAAAGCATCTGCTGTGTAGAGAAAATTAAGAAATCACACACAGATACACATCCATAACTTTTGGATGCTATTTGTCTATCTTAGTCCAGACAATCTCTTTGGTGAGCAAATACTATACATTTGAATATCTCTTCATTGCTCTTCCCCTCTTCACTGTATACTGATGACAGCATTGTGAAGTGTACTGTATACTGTTAAGTAAAACTCTCTGTTGGAATTAGATAATTTTGGCTGCAACTAGCATGACAGTTAATTTGGTCTATTTATACAAATCTTTGTTTTGTTTAAATTTACTGCTTTGGTTTTGACAAGTTCATGGTTTGAAACATTTTAAACTATGTATGTATTCCAGTGAAAATAATAATGCTTGGACTTTGCATCTAGTTCTGAAAATACTCACTTGTATTTATTAATTTATACAGATCATACATCGAAACAACAACAAATATATTGTTTCAGGAGTTTTTGGAAAAGATCTTACA
The DNA here is from genome assembly GCA_035578905.1 of Stictocephala bisonia. Lineage (NCBI taxonomy): Eukaryota > Metazoa > Arthropoda > Insecta > Hemiptera > Membracidae > Stictocephala > Stictocephala bisonia. Next base: position 80,366 of record JAQJVL010000123.1, read on the forward strand.
GCAAGACTAGATGAAGATTTGCAACAGATAATATCTCTAGCAAACAAAGAAAATGACCAGAGTTTACATAATAACAGGCGACAAGTTGATGAGCCCAAAGTCAGTGAACCACCTAGACTAGCTGCCCAATGTATGCAACAGACAAGGTATATGTATCATTAATATGAATGTTACTGTTAGTGGGTTTTTTCATTACACAAGAGAAATAAGTAAAAAAACAAGAATTTTAAAACTATTTTATATAAGGTTCCACTCATACCCTGTGCTAATTGTATTCATTATGCTAAAAACAAAAATGTTCTTAATATAAGAAGCAATGGAAAACCAAGTAATCTGTCACCAACAATTGTATTTTCTGGCCTTTTAGAAGCCTTGTAGTTATGCTTACAAAGCGCATGATGAAAATCTATCCTGTTAATTCTGGGAACACTATGGGTCAGTTTTCATGGCTTGGACGATCTTCCATTTGAGCATGTAAAGCGTTTGGTATTCCTCACAGCTACACATATTTGTAAATAGAATGTGCTATCCATTATAAGCATAGTCCATTATAACATGCTATTCATTATTATTATTATTCATTCATAAGATGCTGATCGTCAAAATATGGGCGAATATGAGGGGCGAAGGAGTGTGATGAGTGTAGATGAATGAGTGTAGTCATTGTTACTAACTAAGGAATAAGGATAATAGTTTTATTTCTCCATAAATATACAAGTATGTACATATAGAATAGTCATACATTGATGATGTGTACAAGTACAATATTATCTCAAAGCTTAAACTAACTTAGCACTACTGTTAAAAAAGTCATTCAAAGTATAAAATGCATTGTCATACAAATATTGCTTGACCTTCTTCAAAAACAATCGTTAAAGTCTGTGTCTTTCTAATAATAAGAATTTACTAATTACCTTACGGGTCATATAATCAGGAGATTTTTCAAATTTTGCTGTTGAGTGCGAGGGATATACAGTAGTCCCTCTATAATCCGGCCCTGCGCCAGTCCGGCCCCCCCAGTAATCCGGCCGGTTCTATCGTATTGATAAAAGAACCAGAACCAGTTCTGGTTCCAGAAAACCAAAGGGGGAGATAGCTTTTATATCAGGAATGTTTCAGGAGTGAAAAGTGCTGATAAACAGAACAATGAAACGACAAATTCTGATCAAAAGATAAACAAAATAACTTTTTCAAACCGTAAGATAAATAAAATAACTTCGTCAGAAAATATCTGCCCACAGTCAGCCTTTTCCTTATCAGTACTATCAGCACTTGAAAGAACAGATAACATTAAAATTCCAAATGCAGTAAAGAGGAAGATCGTCCTGAGCCCCACACTTGTTTATCCTGACCCTTTCTTATCACTTCCTGCCAGATAAAAACACCTGATGGCAACATTCCATTCTGGTTACAATTCATATCTCATGAAAATGATTATGCTTCTAGTTTTATAGTGTATAATAGTTGAAAGGTTTTTATAGTGAGGTAAATATATTAGAGTTTCTTTGTTTAGACATGTTATTAATAATGCAAAACATTGCATTAAAAAATGATAGGAAATATAATTGAAAAAAATACATTTTTATGATAATATTCTGTCAGCACAAGACAACTCTTAATAATGTTACTATGTTTTTATTTTTATCAATAGTTACATTTTATTTTAACTATTTTTTTCTTTTTTGCAAAGTTTTAAAGGATTAATGTTTTCAATTGTTGTAAGCTTTTTAACTTGTTTTTGATTCATATGCAACAGTGTTATGAAACACGTTTCAACTGGTGTACCATACTTTTCTTACTTTGAAACTATTGTACATCTTTATTGTAAAAATTGACTTTTTTAGTTACAATATACATTCTATTATGTAATTTAATCATGTTTTACAATTGAACTCCAGTAATCCGGCTTTTTCACTAATCCAACACATACCTGGTCTGAATTGTGTCGGATTAATGAGGGACTGCTGTATTATGAAATTACGTCTTGTGTTATACACATTCGTGTGATTTTCTAAAAGGATTCTATTTTTCATGAAGTATTTACATAATTCATAAATATAAAGACAAGGTAACATTAATAATTTTGATCCTTGAAATATTTGTTGACAGGGCTCATCAACTGGAATATGATGCAAGATTCTAATGGCCCTTTTCTGAATTCAAAATATTCTATTAAAATTTTCACACGAAGTACTTCCCCAAATTACCAACCCATAAGTTAATCTAGATTGAATAGTTGCAAAGTAAACAATTTTTAAAATGTTTTGATTAACTGAGTTTGATAGTACTTTAAGAGAAAAACAAGAAAAATTTAATTTTTTACTTAAAGTATCAATATGTAAAGAAAAATCTAATTTCGCATCAATGGCTATCCCTAAAAATTTATAAAAAAGTTTTGTGTTTACTTGAATTTTGTAAAGGTTCACGAGTTTTGAATTTGATTATTTCAGTTTTGTTTTCATTTAATTTTAATCCATTTTCTTTAAACCAGGTGCTTAAATTAAAAATACAATCCTCAATATTATGATCAAGACCACCTTGACTCCCTTCTTGGACTACTACAGTAGTGTCATCAGCATATTTGAAAAGGTGGAATCAGCATTTTTGGGCAAGTCTGCGACATAAATTAAAAAAAGAATCGGCCCTAATATCGATCCCTGTGGGCATCCTGTATGGCAAATTTCCTAATCGGAGTCATATGAGCCACGTTGGTCATTTATTCGCACCAACTGAAAACGTTTTTCAGAATAGGATTTAATTATGTTAATTGCTTGTCCTCTGATTCCATAATTTTCTATTTTTTCTAGCAATATGTTTCTGTCAATAGTGTCAAACGCTTTTGACAAGTCACAAAAGATTGCTGCAGAAGAGGTTTTACTATCCATATTCTTAATGATGAAATCGATAAATTTTGAAACTGCATCTATGGTTGAAAGATTTTTCCTGAATCCAAACTCTTTTTTGTTAGTTATTTGATGTTTTTCAAGATAAGGTAAAAGTCTGTTTAAAATTATTCTTTCCAGCAAATTTGAAAAAACTGATAACAATGAAATAGATAGAAAATCATCCAAACTTTTATCTTTGTTTTTCTTAATTGGCTTTATGATGGAGTACTTCAGCAGATCCGGGAATATCCCCAACGTTAAGCACTGATTGAATATGGAGGCCAAATGGGGGGCTAAAACTTCACCTACCCGTTTAATTAAAACATAGGAACAAAATCCCACCCTGAGGATTTTTTGTTTTTCAGTTTTCTTATAGCGGATAAAATCTCATTTGGCATCACAGGATCTAAGAAAAGTGAACTGTTTAAATTACTACAATAGTTTTTCGAATAAGCCAAAGCAACATTTATATTCGGCTTAAGATCTAATCTTTCAGAAACATTCAAAAAATGTTTGTCTAATAAATCTGCTGCCTGCGAGTGTTGAAATAAAATATTTTTGCCTATGTCAACCTCAATATTGATGGGTTTTGAATTGAATTTTCCTAATTCCTGTTTTACAACACTCCAAGAAGCTTTAGAAATATTATCAGCGTTTTGAATAGATTTATTGTAAAATTCCAGTTTTGCCTTACTAACCTCCTTTCTTAAATTTAGTTTACAATCTTTGTATAGATTCTCTAATCTTTTGTCTCCTGAGTTATTTTTCACTAATATAAATAATTCACACTTTTTTGTGCTGAGACTAATTATTTTACCATTAATCCACTTTTTTTTAGTTTGTTTGAAATCTTCTGAGACATGTTTCTTTGGAAAGTTAGAATTAAAATGGAGCAACAATTTTTGTAAAAATTCCCTGTATATAGCGTTTACAAAATCATAGTTATTTTCTTCATAGTTTATGCTATACAATGTTATCCATTGCTCATTTTTTTAAATCCTCATAAAAACTACTTATACTATTTTCTGAAAATGTTCTAATGCTAGTTTTTTCTTTATAATCTGTTCAGAGATAGCTATTTCCACAAGTTGGGCAGTATGATCAGAGAGCCCTGGCTGTTTGTTATTATATGTTATTAATTTGTTATTATATGATCAATACAAGTTTGCGAATTTTTAGCTATTCTAGTTGGTACATTGAAACATAACTGCAAGCCATAAGCACCAACTATATCAATTAGCTTTTTTGAATACTTGTCATTTACCAATGTATTTACATTCAAGTCTCCACCTAAAATGATATGTTGTGTTACATAATTTTTCCTACTTGCTAATCTATCTAGTAATAATTCTAATTGGGTGCAAAATATTTCAAAATTATGTTTATCTGGAACTCTATAAATGGATAACAATGACATAAGTTGAGTATTTCAGGGTAAGCTCTATTACACTAAATTCAAAAATGTATTTCATAGAAAGATTTTTATAAATAATCTAAAACAATTTTAGCTTTATCTAATAACGCTTTGCTAACCAATATACAAGAGCCACCTTTCTCACCTTCCTATCTAAAATAACCCGATACATAATGACAATCCTGAGTTATTCAGGAATTCTTTATTGTCATCTCCGAACCAATGCTCAGACAATAGTAATATTTTATATTGACTATGGTACTTTGACAAAAAAATATTTAACTCTTCCAACTTTTTGGCACAACCCTGAATGTTGTAATGAAAAATAAGCATATTCTCTAAAAAAACTTATCATTGAGATCACTGCACCCCTTGCTAACATTTATTTGCTTATCTTCTAAACTATTACTAATATTTAAAAAAGCTTTTCCTGCTGTATCTACACATCCATCAACTACTCCCAGCACACCTTCTGGAATGTCACTTGCACCAGACTGACTTGCACAACACACGACACTTTCACCAGGTAGATGTAGCCCTGGAGCTGAGGAAGGAGACTGGGCTGTGCACACCTCTGATGTGTTGCGCTCTATCGCCTGTTGTAGGTTGCTGTCGCTGCCTTCAGTTGATCTTGACAGAGATCCTGGATTATGGGTGATAGTTAATAAGCTCTCAAGTTGTTTATTAAAGATTTCATGGGGCACTCCCTTTCTTAACTTTCTATACAAGCTTTGAAAGTAGGATACAATAGTTACCCTTGCATTTGTGTATTTCTGGAACTTAACTATGTTACTAACAAAGTGAACTAGATCAATATTGTCCCGTACACATCCAATAGGTGAACATATGAGGTGTTTCAGTCCTCTCATCTTGAAGTTTTCGGCCATGTCTCGGAAAGCAGCGTCATAATCAGGATTGATTGGTTTACTAAAATATGTAGGTTTAGTGATCAAACTGAAAACTGTAGCCTCTCGTTGATTAACTTGTAAAGCTAGGTGACTAGTTACACAGTATGAAACTTGAGGTCTTCCAAAGCTCTTCTTGAATATCACCGCAACTCCAGCAGTCATGTGGCGAGGGTCATGGAAATCGGCCGAAATACTGTGAGCAAGACTCACTGTTGTATTTTCTTGGTTGAGTCTAATAATCTCAGCCATGTTTCTGTCAGATAAACTTATGGCGTTTATGTGAGGTAAGTCCAAGTTGTTAGGTGTTGACGTTTTCTTTACATTAATGGTGAAGTCACTGTAATCCATTAACAATCTTGATGGTTCATAAATTTTGTTGTCAAAACCTATAATCTTGAAAGCTAGCTTCTTTTTACCTTTATGGTTTAAATGCTTAAAGGTTGACTGTTCCTCAGCAATGGCAACTAAGGAACCTACAGCTTTACATGGAATCTTAACCAAAACACTAGTTGGTCTGACAAGCCTGATACTGAGTTCTTTTCTCAACACAATTCTTCTCTTCTATCTATAATATAGCATGCTATCCATTATAACATTAAAGTTTTACTGTTTTGTTAATGTATGTTATCTCTTTAAGGAGTAACATAAAGTACATTGCTGTTCCAGAGTGAACAGAAATACTGTTGTTCTGTAACTTTTCATCAATACATTTGAATAAAATATTAATACACAATAATATGAATGAATGAGGGCTAAAACGGATCACATAAACTAATACTAGTCTTGTTTGTGAGGGAGAAGCAACATCAGATAGAGGTCTGACTTCAGTCATCAGCTGGTTCTTTCTTATGATTACATCATCTTGTTAGCTCACCTTCACTTACGAGGCAACTACTGACTAAAATTATTCAGAATATTTTAATATAACATTTTATAGTAGTTATAAACTTACTTTGTAATTTGTATGAATAATAAATATAAATGAACTCAATTTAAAAGAGTTTAACATTTTTTTTGCTCGTTTTGGACACTTTTTGATCAAAATGGTTACTTTTTTGGGACAGCAAACAGTGACATTATGGAACACTGTTACTCCTGAGTGGTTAAGATGGTGCAACCGGTTTTCGGTGAGTTGATTATTTTCCAATTTTATAATCAAAATTAGTTAATATACCTTCCCTTGAAACAGGAAAAATACAACAAAAATTGTTTAACCACTACATTAAAACTTGTGGCCTTTAGAAGTGGTGAATTTAGCCGATGTTAAATCGAGCATAAGACAAAACCTTCAAAGTACAAGTTTAATTTTATATTACTACGTTTATTGCACATAACTGAAGGGATTAACATGTTTTTCATTTTTTTAAATGTAAAAATATAATTTTAATGGTAAAAAATACCTCTTATTAACCCTTTAAAACTATAAATATTTTTACATATTTTAAAAATGAAAATCATATTGATCCCTTCAGTTATGCGTAAAAAACGTAGTTATAAAAAATTAAACTTGTACTTTGAACAGTTTTAATTTCAATACCTTGATTTAACATCAGCTAAATTCACCACTTCATAAGGCCACAAGTTCTATATAGTGCTTAATAAATTTTTTGTGTGTTTTTCCTGTCTCAAGGGGGTACATTAACTAATTTTGATTATAAAATTGGAAAATAATCAACTAACCGAAAACCAATAGCACCACCTTAAGGAACAGGCCCCTTATCATATTAGAGCTTTTGAGATTTGAACCCCTGGCCCAATTGAAGGCAGAAGTGCTATTGACTAGACCCAAGGGAATCTCATATACTTTTATGTTTGTGAGTTGTTTTAACCTAGAATCACAATTTTGTTTATGATATCAACTTTTTAAATGTTTTATCAAAACACCAAAGTGAAATTAAAGCTGTTTTTTATTATTGTTTGTTTATGTATTTAAAGGTTAAATTTACAATAACAATTGAGGTTGAAATATTAATAATGAGAACTATTCAGACAGTTTTTACTAGTGTTCTTTTTTCCCTTTCTCGAAATCACTCCTGCTGATATTGTATCAGCATATACTTTTAAGTATTTAATTTTGTAAGTATCAATAGTTCCTATAGGATTATAATTGTTGTTTGGTAATTTTGTGAAAAATAAAAGGAAAGAAAACTTTAGTAGCATACCTGGTAAAGTATTTGTGTTGGTTTGATAAACCATTTAAATAGTTTGTTCACAATTACTTTTGCACAGGAACTCATCTTTTTTTTAGAATATGTATGTTGCATATTCTAAAAAGATCCTACAACGAAGTCTATGAAATCTACAATTACATGTCAAATTTGAGGTTTAAATCAAGCAAAGTGCCTTAAAATGTTATAAACTCACTTTGCAGGCAATTTGGTATATCTGAATCTGTTATTTTCATGTTCTAAGTTTGAATGCGTCAGAACTCCGCCCACCCACACACCTACAATGGTATTGGTAATTAATAATATTAGATAATATTAGATTTTAACAACAGTTGCATTGACCCACCCACCTGCCCATACAACAACAGTTGCATTGAACCACCCATCCGCTCATACAAGAACAGTTGCATTGACCCACCCACCCGCCCATACAAGAACAGTTGCATTGACCCACCAACCCGTTACAGTTACATTTACAAAACACATACAACATATAAACATAAATAGTTAGTGAAACTTTTTTAGATCACTGGGCCATGACAGATGAGTGATTTTTCAAACTTGAGTTATATAAGAGCTGTTTAGAAAATGACAGACGTTATAGATTAGCCGGGGGCTAAAGCTGCCAACTTGGTGTAAAAATGTTTCCACATTCATACATGATGCAAGAAATTATGCTCACTGTAAGTTTCAAAAATATATGCTGTAATGAAATTCCCTTGATTTGGGAGATGCATTAATTCATATTTTTCTTATATAAAAAAAAGTAATAGAAATTCATCGCCGACTTTGTGAGGTGGATAAAATAGAATAATGAGAGAAAGCAGAAAAAGGCTGGTGTCATTAATTTTGAGAAATATCACACCAATGTTCACCCCAGTTGTTTACCGAGTCTTGTGAATGATTAATGAAATTATTCTAGAAAATCGTCCTTCTACTTATTTGACTATGTTATTTTCTATACATTTTACACTGATTTCACAAAGTTTAGAGCTTGACATTTTTGAGATCTTGGCTATTTAAATTTTTGTGCCAGGTTGGTACTAAAAATCATAGTATCAGACCACAAAAAACACAGAGTTAGATTTCTGATGCAGTCAATTGGATGCTTGACCATCTATTATTTTCTGTGAAATATTCTACCAATCAAACCTTATTTGTTCACTAGATTGTCTGCTTGTTCTACAGAATTAGTTGCACTTTTAGCTTGACAATGGTGGTTTTTAGAAAGAGATGTTTGATTTAACTAGATTGTCTGCTTGTTCTACAGAATTAGTTGCACTTTTAGCTTGACAATGGTGGTTTTTAGAAAGAGATGTTTGATTTAACTAGATTGTCTGCTTGTTCTACAGAATTAGTTGCACTTTTAGCTTGACAATGGTGGTTTTTAGAAAGAGATGTTTGATTTAACTAGATTGTCTGCTTGTTCTACAGAATTAGTTGCACTTTTAGCTTGACAATGGTGGTTTTTAGAAAGAGATGTTTGATTTAACTAGATTGTCTGCTTGTTCTACAGAATTAGTTGCACTTTTAGCTTCACAATGGTGGTTTTTAGAAAGAGATGTTTGATTTAACTAGATTGTCTGCTTGTTCTACAGAATTAGTTGCACTTTTAGCTTGACAATGGTGGTTTTTAGAAAGAGATGTTTGATTTAACTAGATTGTCTGCTTGTTCTACAGAATTAGTTGCACTTTTAGCTTGACAATGGTGGTTTTTAGAAAGAGATGTTTGATTTAACTAGATTGTCTGCTTGTTCTACAGAATTAGTTGCACTTTTAGCTTGACAATGGTGGTTTTTAGAAAGAGATGTTTGATTTAACTAGATTGTCTGCTTGTTCTACAGAATTAGTTGCACTTTTAGCTTGACAATGGTGGTTTTTAGAAAGAGATGTTTGATTTAACTAGATTGTCTGCTTGTTCTACAGAATTAGTTGCACTTTTAGCTTGACAATGGTGGTTTTTAGAAAGAGATGTTTGATTTAACTAGATTGTCTGCTTGTTCTACAGAATTAGTTGCACTTTTAGCTTGACAATGGTGGTTTTTAGAAAGAGATGTTTGATTTAACTAGATTGTCTGCTTGTTCTACAGAATTAGTTGCACTTTTAGCTTGACAATGGTGGTTTTTAGAAAGAGATGTTTGATTTAACTAGATTGTCTGCTTGTTCTACAGAATTAGTTGCACTTTTAGCTTGACAATGGTGGTTTTTAGAAAGAGATGTTTGATTTAACTAGATTGTCTGCTTGTTCTACAGAATTAGTTGCACTTTTAGCTTGACAATGGTGGTTTTTAGAAAGAGATGTTTGATTTAACTAGATTGTCTGCTTGTTCTACAGAATTAGTTGCACTTTTAGCTTGACAATGGTGGTTTTTAGAAAGAGATGTTTGATTTAACTAGATTGTCTGCTTGTTCTACAGAATTAGTTGCACTTTTAGCTTGACAATGGTGGTTTTTAGAAAGAGATGTTTGATTTAACTAGATTGTCTGCTTGTTCTACAGAATTAGTTGCACTTTTAGCTTGACAATGGTGGTTTTTAGAAAGAGATGTTTGATTTAACTAGATTGTCTGCTTGTTCTACAGAATTAGTTGCACTTTTAGCTTGACAATGGTGGTTTTTAGAAAGAGATGTTTGATTTAACTAGATTGTCTGCTTGTTCTACAGAATTAGTTGCACTTTTAGCTTGACAATGGTGGTTTTTAGAAAGAGATGTTTGATTTAACTAGATTGTCTGCTTGTTCTACAGAATTAGTTGCACTTTTAGCTTGACAATGGTGGTTTTTAGAAAGAGATGTTTGATTTAACTAGATTGTCTGCTTGTTCTACAGAATTAGTTGCACTTTTAGCTTGACAATGGTGGTTTTTAGAAAGAGATGTTTGATTTAACTAGATTGTCTGCTTGTTCTACAGAATTAGTTGCACTTTTAGCTTGACAATGGTGGTTTTTAGAAAGAGATGTTTGATTTAACTAGATTGTCTGCTTGTTCTACAGAATTAGTTGCACTTTTAGCTTGACAATGGTGGTTTTTAGAAAGAGATGTTTGATTTAACTAGATTGTCTGCTTGTTCTACAGAATTAGTTGCACTTTTAGCTTGACAATGGTGGTTTTTAGAAAGAGATGTTTGATTTAACTAGATTGTCTGCTTGTTCTACAGAATTAGTTGCACTTTTAGCTTGACAATGGTGGTTTTTAGAAAGAGATGTTTGATTTAACTAGATTGTCTGCTTGTTCTACAGAATTAGTTGCACTTTTAGCTTGACAATGGTGGTTTTTAGAAAGAGATGTTTGATTTAACTAGATTGTCTGCTTGTTCTACAGAATTAGTTGCACTTTTAGCTTGACAATGGTGGTTTTTAGAAAGAGATGTTTGATTTAACTAGATTGTCTGCTTGTTCTACAGAATTAGTTGCACTTTTAGCTTGACAATGGTGGTTTTTAGAAAGAGATGTTTGATTTAACTAGATTGTCTGCTTGTTCTACAGAATTAGTTGCACTTTTAGCTTGACAATGGTGGTTTTTAGAAAGAGATGTTTGATTTAACTAGATTGTCTGCTTGTTCTACAGAATTAGTTGCACTTTTAGCTTGACAATGGTGGTTTTTAGAAAGAGATGTTTGATTTAACTAGATTGTCTGCTTGTTCTACAGAATTAGTTGCACTTTTAGCTTGACAATGGTGGTTTTTAGAAAGAGATGTTTGATTTAACTAGATTGTCTGCTTGTTCTACAGAATTAGTTGCACTTTTAGCTTGACAATGGTGGTTTTTAGAAAGAGATGTTTGATTTAACTAGATTGTCTGCTTGTTCTACAGAATTAGTTGCACTTTTAGCTTGACAATGGTGGTTTTTAGAAAGAGATGTTTGATTTAACTAGATTGTCTGCTTGTTCTACAGAATTAGTTGCACTTTTAGCTTGACAATGGTGGTTTTTAGAAAGAGATGTTTGATTTAACTAGATTGTCTGCTTGTTCTACAGAATTAGTTGCACTTTTAGCTTGACAATGGTGGTTTTTAGAAAGAGATGTTTGAATTAACTAGATTGTCTGCTTGTTCTACAGAATTAGTTGCACTTTTAGCTTGATAATGGTGGTTTTTAGAAAGAGATGTTTGATTTAACTAGATTGTCTGCTTGTTCTACAGAATTAGTTGCACTTTTAGCTTGACAATGGTGGTTTTTAGAAAGAGATGTTTGATTTAACTAGATTGTCTGCTTGTTCTACAGAATTAGTTGCACTTTTAGCTTGACAATGGTGGTTTTTAGAAAGAGATGTTTGATTTAACTAGATTGTCTGCTTGTTCTACAGAATTAGTTGCACTTTTAGCTTGACAATGGTGGTTTTTAGAAAGAGATGTTTGATTTAACTAGATTGTCTGCTTGTTCTACAGAATTAGTTGCACTTTTAGCTTGACAATGGTGGTTTTTAGAAAGAGATGTTTGATTTAACTAGATTGTCTGCTTGTTCTACAGAATTAGTTGCACTTTTAGCTTGACAATGGTGGTTTTTAGAAAGAGATGTTTGATTTAACTAGATTGTCTGCTTGTTCTACAGAATTAGTTGCACTTTTAGCTTGACAATGGTGGTTTTTAGAAAGAGATGTATGATTTAACTAGATTGTCTGCTTGTTCTACAGAATTAGTTGCACTTTTAGCTTGACAATGGTGGTTTTTAGAAAGAGATGTTTGATTTAACTAGATTTTCTGCTTGTTCTATAGAATTAGTTGCACTTTTAGCTTGACAATGGTGGTTTTTAGAAAGAGATGTTTGATTTAACTAGATTGTCTGCTTGTTCTATAGAATTAGTTGCACTTTTAGCTTGACAATGGTGGTTTTTAGAAAGAGATGTTTGATTTAACTAGATTGTCTGCTTGTTCTACAGAATTAGTTGCTTTTTTAGCTTGACAATGGTGGTTTTTAGAAAGAGATGTTTGATTTAACTAGATTGTCTGCTTGTTCTACAGAATTAGTTGCACTTTTAGCTTGACAATGGTGGTTTTTAGAAAGAGATGTTTGATTTAACTAGATTGTCTGCTTGTTCTACAGAATTAGTTGCACTTTTAGCTTGACAATGGTGGTTTTTAGAAAGAGATGTTTGATTTAACTAGATTGTCTGCTTGTTCTACAGAATTAGTTGCACTTTTAGCTTGACAATGGTGGTTTTTAGAAAGAGATGTTTGATTTAACTAGATTGTCTGCTTGTTCTACAGAATTAGTTGCACTTTTAGCTTGACAATGGTGGTTTTTAGAAAGAGATGTTTGATTTAACTAGATTGTCTGCTTGTTTTTTTTTTTTATTTATTTTTTTTTTATTTATTCGTAAGACGCCGATCGTCAAGATATGGGCGAATATGGATTTCGAATGAGTGTGATGAGTGTAGATGAGCGAATGTAGTCATTGTTACAAACTAAGGCCGACTGTTCCTTAGAAAGTGTCATTAATTAATAGCCCAATGACAAATGAACAGTCGGTGGTTATCAGCTGATCCTTCTCAAAATGTATTGACTCTGATTGGGATCGAACTGACAACCTGTAGCACATGAAGCTGGGATTGAACCAACTACGCTACCGACCATAGAATGAACTAAAGTTGTATTGTTCTACAGAATTAGTTGCACTTTTAGCTTGACAATGGTGGTTTTTAGAAAGAGATGTTTGATTTAACTAGATTGTCTGCTTGTTCTACAGAATTAGTTGCACTTTTAGCTTGACAATGGTGGTTTTTAGAAAGAGATGTTTGATTTAACTAGATTGTCTGCTTGTTCTACAGAATTAGTTGCACTTTTAGCTTGACAATGGTGGTTTTTAGAAAGAGATGTTTGATTTAACTAGATTGTCTGCTTGTTCTACAGAATTAGTTGCACTTTTAGCTTGACAATGGTGGTTTTTAGAAAGAGATGTTTGATTTAACTAGATTGTCTGCTTGTTCTACAGAATTAGTTGCACTTTTAGCTTCACAATGGTGGTTTTTAGAAAGAGATGTTTGATTTAACTAGATTGTCTGCTTGTTCTACAGAATTAGTTGCACTTTTAGCTTCACAATGGTGGTTTTTAGAAAGAGATGTTTGATTTAACAAAATATGGATCTTTAAATGTTCTAGAGTCAAATGCGAGTTGTCAGGTATTTTTTATATCAGTTAACTATACAATAATGATCAGCCAGGTTATTTTTAATATTCATGTTGTAAAACAAAAATATTTTTTTCTGTTTTAGAGCCTCTTCCCATTGTTCAAGCAATCAAACGTCACCCAGTACTCATTGTGTCAGGATGGACCAAGGAGATTTATGTACTGAAAATGACAAATCTCCTTCATTTCTGGAAAAACTTGACAGCAAACTGTACCCGGAGTTCACTCGGATTGTCACGCTCAGTAGTATTGAGTCAAAATCAATCCAATTTGGGAATAAAAGTGTGTATGTTGTCCATTTAATATTTTACTTTTCATTTTTTCAGAGTAAATAAGTTATTTAACTGAATTAATTTTAGTTAGGTTAAAGGGCACTAGGCCAGGAATTAGTATATTAGGAGAGATAGAACATCAGCAAACTTAGCTAAGAAGGCAAGTCCACTAACACCGCAATAGTGGTAAACAAACAGAAAAGAATCATATGTGCACAGGATTTGTTAACTACTACTCTGGTGTTAGAGGACTTGTCTTCTAAGGTAACTTTACTGATGTCCTATCTCTCCTATTATTGGAATTAATGTAATTAATTATGAATTTGCATGAATACTTATTTATAAGTTATAATTTACAATATATATAACTAATATTTTCACTGCCATGCTTCCCTCGTGTAGCTTGTAAATTTTTGCTATATATTTTTAAAAAATGTAGTTTTTGAATTATTCAAAAAATTCATTTTGCTGAATAAGTTATTGTAAATTTCAGTATGAATAGAATCTAAACACCGTAATTTAATAGTTTGTATTGTATAATTTTTGTTTTGTCAGCGAATTTCAAATGAACAATAGACCCAATGTTATTTTTATTGGAAAAAAACTTAAGGCTGGCTTCTACCCTTTAGTAATTTTTTTCATACAATTAATTTTTAGTGTATCTGCAAGATATTAAAATAAACTTAGTTACAAGATTTTAAATCCCTAAGCATTATAATGTTTGCTCTAAGTTGATTATCCTTCAGTCAATCAGAACATTTTCTTTTATAAGTATAGATTTGCACCTAGCACTCTTTAGAAAAAGAAACAACTGTGAGGAAAATCAAAGGTGTAAATCAAGAGACAAATTTATTACCTTAAATATTACTAACATAATTTTGTTTCCTCTCACATAATAAACAATTAGTATCATATAATATCACAAAAAGTGAAATAACTTTTCACAAAAATAAGTGAACTAATTTTTTGAGATTAACTGGTTTGAGAGTAAAAGGTACTGCAGTCCGGTAGCCTCTCCATTCACTGACCAGCCAGCCTGTTGGATTTCAGGCTATGGCCTTCATTTGTGTTGGACTATGCATATGCAACAAATCATAAAACATTACAGCATTTGGAGAAAAAAGACAGATTAGCATTAAACGAATTGATGAAACATTAAAAAGTAAATTAAATAATGAGTTTATTCCTTTACAAGAAACATAGATACAATAATTGAAATATCTTGGAATATACAGAGAAATATATGGATTTACAAAACATTCTCACCATGTATTTAGATACATAAATAGCCCAAAAATTTTGATGATGTTAGCCCAATACTGATGCTACATTAAATACAGCTCAGAATTAATTAGTCTTACTTTTATATTTGCCACATTGCAAGTAAAAATCCCTCTGTGTTTTAGGTTATGTTGCTGCCGTGAAGAGGAAACTTTTAGATATTTACCAACAAAGGTGAGTTAAATGTGACAGAAGGTGTGTCTATGTTGCTAGTTAATAATGAACTAAGTTTGTGCAATTCTTTTGAAATTAAATAATATGTAAGTTACATATTAACGAAAGTAAATAGAAACTTAAAAGTAATACCTTATTGTTATAAAAATATTTTCCTTGTGATTTATTTCAAAATAAATAATAGATTCTATATAAATTACAGTAACTATTTTGATAACCAACATTTACAATTCTCAGATCACAAAAAATTCACAAAAAAATGTATACAATAATTTACTAAGTGACTTGTCATTGTATGTTAAGATTTACCATGCTTAAATATTTATTTTACAGTTTGTTTTTTTTTTTTTTTCATTCAAGATATTTTAACTTGATATACTAGTCTTCACTGCTATTTAATCACCCTATTGTTGGAAGGTATCGCAACTCTTTTAATCCTTTTCCCCACCTTTTGGAGCATCAGTAAGCTAGAGATGCTGGATTGTTTATGCTGAAAATCATATTTCATGTGGCATTAGGGATTTGGAGCAATTCCATATGGTTTTATTGAGTAATATAATTTTTGAATATTTCTTTAAGTTATTTCTTTTCAACTTACTTGTTTTGTTTCATCATTGACACTAAAGCCTAGAAGTTGAACCAAAAGGAAATTTTAAAAACGAAAATTTTAATGACTAAGTGGTTGACGATAATAATACTCTTGCTTGCAGGGCTATCTATATCTTAGATGATATTTGGCTGCACCTACATATTCCATCCATCTGGACAGATCTTCTGCCTTTTCTTGTGGGGCTCCACCATCTCTGTCATGGCTTTCCTTCTCAGTTCCTGTGTAATAACGTTTCAGAAGGCATTCCTTTTCTATACTTAGATTGTGGCCAGCCCACCTTCGACTTTTGCATTTAATCTTATTTTGTTTTCTTCGTCAGTTTTTTTATAGTAAATTTTTTTATGAACATTCGCTCCTTCCTTTTCAGCAGTCTTCTAGTTTCTTTCTCTCAATATTTATCTTTCTCCATCTTTAAATGTTTGCTATGTTTACTCCTCTCTGCTATCACATGTTTACACCACTTCAAACCATATTTTTTTCTTCACTTTTTTACTATATGCTTCTGCTGTTTCCAACTAATTTAAAATTGTGCAAATTTGTATCAATAAATTCTCCTGTTTATAGGTCTCCCAAAATCTGGAACCTATTGATGACTATTAACCCTGAACTCCTTGGAGGCAAAGCTATCTTTGAGTTTTTCTGAATTTAATCTTCCTTTCCTTTTCTAAATCACTATTCTTTGGTTTGCTTTGACCAGAACTAAAGAACAGTTAGTTCCACATTCTGCACCTCTCATGTTTCTAATATCTGAGGTAATAGTTTTTTCCTGATCTATTACGGCTTTTGGTTTAGTTTCGCATTCAGTGTTGTGTAATAAGCTAGCATTCTATGTTATTAGAAATAAGGAATTGCAATTAGTTGAAAGTTGCCTTAGTCATAGAAAACAAATTGTATGTATAAATAACTGTTCTTATAATGTTTTAAATATTGTTACAGGGGTGCCTCAGGGCTCAGTCCGTGGGCCCTTTTTATTCTTAATATTCTCTTAGGACATGATCAATTTGGTTTCTTATCGTTCTTTTAGTTAATGCCAATGTATATTTGCGTATATCCTTCCTTTGGGAACATTGTATTAGATACATGTTACAATGAAAGTTTTTACCTTTGCAAGGAGTAAGGAGATCAACGAGGAACTGAGTTGTCCTTCAGATGTTCAGAAGAGTAGTGTTGCCACATCTCCACTGAGGAGCCCCTCACCATCAACAGAACCTCAGCCTTGGTCAAACAATCCTCTCACTCAAGGCACCTCTGACAGTGGTTAGTGTAACTAATTACCATTCAAAACTCTATTTTTAAACTAGTCAGTATGAAAACATATACCAAGTTCAAACACAGGGTTTCCGAAAAAGAATGCCCTGATTTTGAATGGGTTTAATTTAAAAACTATTCAAGATATTTAAACGATTGAAATGTCAAATTGAAGAGGAAAGATCAAAGTTTTGTTTTCCGTGTGGCATGGGAGTGAGCGTTGACCTTGGCATGCGCAGAATTGCTTGGGGCGATCGGCGGGCTTAATCTCATGTCTTAACTGAATTTTGTAGGCATGGAGCCTCAATCTCTTACGAATAACATCGTGGAGTGTTGATTTAGGTATGTTTAACTGAAGGCTTCGTCGAACAGTCGATTTTTTCGGGCTTCTAATGCAAGATTGTCGGATTTCTTCGACTTTGTCATCACTTGTTTTTGGCCGGCCAGGTGAATGTCCTTTCAACACTCTCCCAGTTTCACGAAACTGGTTAAACCAGCGACGAATTGCTTTGTCATCGGGCGGATTTAGGCCTCGATACATCACTCGAAACCGACGCTTCACACTAACAAACGATTTCAATTCTGCGTACCACAGAACACACTGTGCCTTCTGTTGCGTGGTGAACATTGCACTGATGACTGGCGGGCGTGTTGTGGCAATGGCGGCCTGTCACTGCGTAGCAATTCTGCGCATGCCAAGGTCAACGCTCACTCCCATGCCACACGGAAAACAAAACTTTGATCTTTCCTCTTCAATTTGACGTTTCAATCGTTTAAATATCTTGAATAGTTTTTAAATTACACCCATTCAAAATCAGGGCATTCTTTTTCGGAAACCCGGTATATTTACCTATCCTCAGCCACATCACTATTTTTGTATATAAACAAAGCGATGTTAAACTACAATGATTGTTGTCAACCTCACATAGTAAACAGATGTCTTATAACAAAACAATTGTAACTTCTTTTAACCTTATACTATTTTTGTATATAAACAAAGTGATGTTAAACTACAATGATTGTCGTCTACCTCACATAGTAAACATATGTCTTCTAACAAAACAATTGTAACTTTTTTTAACCTTATACTATTTTTGATATCTTAGTTATCGCTAACTATTATAGGATATTGAATATTCAAATAGTTGTTAGATGAAGTAACAGCATAAATGTAGAACATAAAACTGCATAAAACCATCTACTCGTATATGCAAATGTGGTTCGTGCCAAGCATACATATAATACTTTACCATATACCCCACAACTACGTTCATGAATGGGTGGGAGGGCCATCACCACTGTAAGTATATGCATAGATCCCCATTGTAGAAGTATTGCAAAATTGCCCATGAAGGCTCTTAATTTCCAAGAGGAATATAACATTAAAAACAAATTTAAAATGTATATAAGCCTTTTATAAGATCAAGTTTAACATACAAATTTGTCAATTGAAATTTATGTACATTGTCTTTTTTTTATATTATAATAGATTACTTTATTATTATATATTTTTAGTATTTTTGTACTATGTTACTTCTTGTCAAGAATTGATTTGTTCTGTTTATTGTCAATTATTCAGATTCTGATAGGAGGTTGGAAGGATTGTATGTGGTGTGGGGGAGAACCATCCACACTGTACAAGTATATTTGGGTGGGATGATATCAACTCAGTTTGTGTATATGTGGATCATCACTATACTGTATGTGTATGGGTGGTGGGAGGTGACATTGGATGTTTTCAGTGACATGGGACTAGAACGGTTAACAAGTGACTGAAAATGATTATTTACTCAGTTGTATGGTGTTAGGGCCAAATATGGAATTAATTCATTTATGATTTTCTTTTTAACATTAGGTAAACCCATAGTTTGATTATCTCTTGACCTATTACATCATGGTTTGGTTATGTAGTGACCTAAACTCCTACCTGTTACAGAATTTTCTTAAAATACAATATTTTATTTCTTAATTAAGTTCAAATTTTTCTTGTAAATTAACATTCTTTTACAGGGGCCTAGTAAAGTTGCATATTTTTTTAGTTGTCAGAATGTAAAAAATCAATTGAAATTCCTGAGTAGACAATTTACATAGAAACTAGATTATGTTACCAGCATTATTTTTTTAAAAGCACTGTATAAGTTTTTGAAAATAGAATATCAATACACACAATAAAAATTACAGGTATAGGTGTAGAAAGCAAGTACATTTATTTTCTTTAGAAAGACTATTAAGTTGCAGTATTTATGCCGATAGAAAATCGGGGTTTTTAGTGTTGACAGATAAAATGATTTCCATTGGATGAAATGAAAAAGTAGTTAATTTTTTGTCTGTACTAGATTTGCATATAAGATGCCAAAACATATTAATGCATTCAGACAATACGAGAGTTAGGTAGATATATGTCATATATATATATATACTGAACTTGAATGTTCTTTAGAAAGGATTATTTCACCAGTAAATCACCAAGACAACATCTAACTAATGTCAGCAACAGTACAGTTAGTATCTGACCCACGGTTGACGGCCTGCGAACAGCGCATGTGCAACAGATTTATCCCCCCACCATGCAATGTCATATGTTCTTAGTACAGTCACTGCTAGAAGTATGGATTTGTCATAACAACAATAATCCCTCATGCCACAGTGTTTACATTATCTTCTATTGTGTTCTTTAATCAAATGAGTTGTATTGAAGTATTCTTAACACGTTGACTGCTATACATGTTAGACCTATACCACGTCTATATCTGAAAGTTAAAAACAAAAAAACTACTCAGCATTAGTGTTTTCAGATGCTAATTTGAGATCAGGAAGTCGGTGGGATGGTTTATTGTTCATTCCCTGTCAGTAAAAATCCATGGGTCGGATCCGGGTCGTCAGCTCCTGGGGATGCGCCAAGAAGGCAAATGTATGGCAACATTTTCAAAATGCACCCAAACAATGTCACAAACACTTTATATTTCACTAAAAACTAATTTTTATATATTTACAATATTTACAACGCCATCCAATAATATTTGTTCCTGTTTCCGGTCACTTCCAAGGTCTTCATCACTTTCATTACGATCAGCCATTTTTATTTAAATTAACACTATTACTTCACTAAATGATAATAAGCTATATAAAACACTAATAAAAATAAACTATATACAAATATAATATAAGCAACTACTCAATAAATACTATAAAAACAATAACGTGTATAAGAAAACTCAAAAAATCGCTAGGCGGAAACGACGAACACAAAAATATAGCACGTGTTGCACTGAAGGAGCGGGCGACATACAGTCTTCCCTCCACAAGAGCTGAGCTCACACTGCCTAGTATAAGAGAACATTGCAGCGCGACACGGATCCGGGGCACGCGCACTCGGCGCTTGGCCACGCGGGACCCGGAACCGGGTCGTCAGCACTCAACGTGTTAATGATTTAAATTTAAGTAATTTCTAGTTTCACCAACATAATTAAATTTGTTCTAACCATAGTTAAAATATTTTACCATCATTGATTTAATATGTTTTGTACGTGACTTGCAGCCCACTGCTACTGCAGGGGAGCTGTAGTGGGAGAAGGAAACATTCTCTCTCCTCTACGTGCCATTTACTTTAGGCTTATAAACCTAACAGCATTTATATCAATTTTTAACAATATAATCTCAAAACACCCGCCTCTCGATTGCCAAGTACAATTCTGTGCCTTTAATGCAGTCTAAAAATTGGAGGGTAATTTTGTTATTATTTAAGATGCTATACTGCTAACTATTGTTACCATTGGCATATTGTATAGATAATACATCAGAATTTCTTTTATTTATAAAGTATACATTGTACACATTAAATAGCATCAACATATATAATGTAAATAACATTCTGTGTATATTATTATTATTATTATTACATTATTACATATGAGACGCCGACACAATGTTGTGCGTATTTTAAGGCGAATATGAATGGTTATATGAGTGTAGGATGAGTGTGGATGAGTGTAGTCTGGTTACTAACTGAGTTCAACTGTTCCTCAGAAAGGGCAATTTATTAATAGCCCAACAGCCAGGGCAACTAAGGGACCTACAGCTTTACGTGGAATCCGAACCACGTAGTGCTGGTCTGATTTTCAGCTAATTGACAAGCCTGATACTCAGTTATCTCCCCCACACAACATCCGCACAATGATTACCACCCAACCTGGACACCCCAGACTTCTCTAGTAGTGTCCACGCCGATAGCAACCATCAAGCGGACGACATGTCGGTATTAAGAGGACCGAGCATCCAACCTATCGCCTACAATCTCCCAAACACTTTGTCCCCATGTAGCTGGGTTACAGCACTGTGCCACCAGTGCCGACATAAATAACTATTTAATCTGTTCTATTATCAAATTTTCATTTATGATATATATAGATATATGGAGAGATCACATGTTGCCAATGCATAGTAGATATTTTCTATTCCATGTGATCCTGACCTGTTACTCCTACATCTACATCTATAGTTGTTTATTTATAGCTGCCTATTTACTATCTAGACTCATTGCTAGGGATGGCCAAAAGTAACCACATAAGTTGATGCAATTTAACTGATGCAAAAATTAACTGATGCACGAGACCACCTGATGTAACAGGAAATGGATATTCCGTATATCCTGCTCGCCTGTTCTGCTACTATTTGTATCTGATCAGACAACACAACAGTCGGTTGATTTCCTGTTGAAACATGAAAACTGACGTGAGTCTTGAAAATAAATCAGTTTGTATTTGTCAGACAGTGGAGAATCAAGACTACTTATTTTAGCTGTTTTATTTTAGTTTGTTATTAGGGTGTAATTAACTATAAAGTAGTAATGTTTTCTTTATTATACTTTGACTAAGTTAACAGTTAGTTTAGTTTTAATGTAAATATGATCAAAAAAAAGTTCATTCAATTTTGTATTACAGTAATTAATATTTCACAAGTTTATAGCTAATATGAAAACAATCAGTTTAGTTGTTAATTTTGTCAAAGAACATTTTATATTTTATTTACTGTACCCATACTTCTGATTTACTAATCAAATATAATTTAATTTAACTAATTTTATTTCAAATGTTCTTTTGTTTTAAAATACCTTATTTGCTTCCATTTACAAAAATTGAATGTTTTTTTTAAATTATGGATTGACTTGGAACGAAAATAATATGATGGTAGTAATGCTGTTTCTTTGCTTCAGCTAAATTAAACATGTGTTCGTGTATCAAACTCTTAAACTTATTGACAGTTATGGAGTAACAGAAACCTAATGCTTTAAAATAATTTGTTAGGGCTGTTGCAGTAAATTTCAACGGTAACAGAATGCCGACTGACCCTTCCTGTTACTTCGCATCAGCTAAATTAAACTGATACACGCTGGCAAATTAAACTGTTACATCAATTAAGCAAAGGTATCAGGTTGGCACATCCATACTGATTGCATGACCCCACATAAATGCCTCACCATGTATGTTAGAGGAGTGTAAAAGTAAGTAGAGGGTGGGGGGTGGATTGTGTGTCCATTTGTAGTTTTGGGGATAGAGCGGCCAGAAGCCAAATTCTTTTAAAATCAAAGTAGACCATTTGTAATTATGAACCAAGATTTGTGTGCATATTAATATTTATTAAGATATGGAGGGGAGTAACTGAGTATATATATATATAAGTGAGAAAACCTTTTACAAAGTACACAGCTTTAAGCAGGATGGTGTCAATCACTACCAACACATTACCAAGTTTTTGTGACCCTCTTTTTTTTGCCAACGTTTTGTTTTTCAATGCCAACGTTACTTTGGCAGCAATATCATCCATCGCACGTTAAATTTTGTAACGAACATGCTACAGTTCAGTTAGATAGAAAAAAGTTTAAGTCTAAGATTAGGGATCCCATTGGCATCATTGTAACATCTTTTAGTGAAATACAACCAGCCAGCAACTGAATGAGGCTTCTCTCTGATTTCTAGTTTTACACAAATAAAATTGAGTCTTAAAACTAGGCTAAAGTACAGGTTTAGGACCTTAGTTATTAATCTTTATCATGGCAAAACAAATAAAAAACTTGTAATGAAGAAATTAATTAAACTTGTAGATTACAAAATAAACCACTATATATATATTATAAATAAAACTTTTAATACAAAAATTAAGTAAATTTGTAGACTACTAAATAAATCAATATATCAATTAAGTAGACTACCAGTACATTAACAAATTTGTTTGTGAAAAGATCCTAGTTATAACGTTGACATTTATTAAAGCTACTGACTTTATTTCAACGGCTATTCTGCTCTTAACTTGTGATACTTGATTATGGCTTTTTTCAATTCTTTCAAAATCCTCTTAACTATTTTCACCCTTATTAGAACTTTTGATGGATAAATAAAGAGAATAGCATCTATTTACATAATATCTGAGCACCTGACTCAACATAACTACATCATCTGTCCTTTATCTCTGATTATTTGATAATGATTGAATTGAACATGCATTTTCAGTCAACAACATTATGTAGCATTTAGCAGTGTTAAATTAATAAGAATATTAAAAATTTAAGGACATTAAAAATGTATTAGTTACAACCGCATAAAATAATAAGAGTTTCACTTTCAGAAGTATTATTGTCCCTTCAAAAGACAAGATTATCACTCAGTGTGCAACTCCTAAACTGTAAGGGCAAAAAATAAATAAAACGTTAAGGTGTTTAGTTGACTTTTTACTTTTGAAGAATTTTATCTTGTTACAGAGCAAGGATTTGATTTCATACAATTTATACCAGAACCTCTCAAAAGCACGTCTCAGTTTTTAGAAGAGACCATTGGTCCTAGATCTAGCTGCAAATCAGTAGAAACTTCAACGGGCCCATGTGAAGGAATGTCGTCTTCAATTCCATTAGTGCCATGTCAGAAAGATGTGTTGCCAAGAAGACTAGAACACTACGAGCCACTTCCCAGAGTCTCTTCAATACCGTCATCTTACAACTTAATGGTAAGAGAAAACAAACATTAAGTTAGGTTGGTCATCTTTATCATATTAGCATATATAAAATTTTTACATTTTTGTTATGTAAAGATGAGTGTTATAATTTATTTAATAAAACTTAAAATCTTGTAATTTTTCTAACTAGTATAACTTAACACATTTCCTACTTAAAATAAGTTCACTAGAGGATTAACAGTGCTAATATTTCTGCTTCTAAAATGTATTTTTGCATTTGCTTTAGGTTTAGTTGAATTTTACTTAGTAATTCAACATAACATGAGATTATGTACTGAATTAAAGTTTAAAAACTAATTTCATTGAGAGTTTTACTATATTTGAGGACTGAGACTTGCATTTTTCTAAGTTGATATTAAAGAAATGGATCAAGACATATTCTGATTACTGTTACGCCCATACTGCCTTAATATTACTTTTTACTCTCTCTTCATGAGCTGTCCTTCACTAAATTCTCTCTCTAATTGGTTCATTTACCTGGTATTATAACAAATGTAAACAAATGTATATTCAATATATTCAAGATTAAACTGAGAAAATACTTAGTTGATAGTATTTTATATTATATTGAAGAATTTTAGAATCAATCAATAAAAACCTTTATTTTTGCACAAGCTATACAAGTAAGTAGTGTCCTATTAAAATAAAGTATAAGACAACATAAGATAACTTGTATGAAGAAGAGAAGAATACAATAAGCAATGAGGAAAAAGATGACAAATCAAATTAATAATTTCTATTTTAAACATCTGAGGCCCTCAACAAATCAAAATTAAAATACTATTCAGAAGATGCAACCAATATATTTTTCATTTGAAATATTTGTATGTAAATATTGTTGTTTATATAATGTATGTAAAGTTGGAAGTAAATACACTTCCGTACTTTATACTATTACTGAATAAATATTTAACAATTTTGTACCTGAGTATGCTAAGATTGAGGTCAGTCCTATGTAGGTATTATACCGTTTATGTTCATTCATACAAAATAAATCGTAACAAGAATCTTTAATAGTCGAAAAAACCATGGTAAACAAGCATGGACTTGCGAACAATTTATCCTCCAGGTGATAAAAGTTGATGCATCAACTTTGTTTTGGCCACTCGAGCGATAAAATACAAAGCGTTAACCTTTTTTAGTCGTAATACGGTTTCAGAATGCAGTAGTGATTTAAATTTGTTTCTATATAAGTCAACAGGCTTCACAGTTTATTTCATGCCTAACTTTAATCCATCCTGTCAGTAGGAACGAAATTAACAGGTGAGAAACATTGTGTTGTCATTATCTGGATTGGATTGGTGTTACCATTATTTGTTTAGCAAAATTCAAACAGTTGTTGCATTTTTATTTGTTAGTTGTTATTGCTTATACGTCATTGTAATAATGTGCCTAGAATTTGGATATGATGTTGTAAGAAACATTAGAAAATCTTAATCGTGTTAGTGAAAGAAGTGACATTGAAGATGCATTAGACCTCCCATATGACTAATGTATTGGGTACATTTAGGTTTGGTGTTACAATTTTTTGTTATTCTTATAATAATTGAATAGCTTTCTATGTGTTTATGCACTTGAAATTCTCTACAATTTGTATATTTTGGAATTGTTTGTGGGTTTACCGTAACTTTTGTGACGATAGTCCAAACTTTGAACACTTTTTTAAAGGTAAAAAAATTTGTTCAAAGATCAGAATACCTTTTGGACAGTAACAGAAGTAAAGAGGGAAGATGTCACTTTGAAAAAAATCTTTGTATATTTTCAGACTTGATAAGAGTAAGTCTTTGGACAATATTACTATTGAATTGAAAGTATCCAATTCAACTTGTAATGACGGGAAAAAATTAAGCAAGTATTTTTGTGAATTGAAGATTTTTGTACTAAAATGGTTGCTAAAGGCAACCTTAGTAGAAGCACTATTTATAAAGTTGATTAAGACAAAACCCTTTTACTACGACTTTTCAAGGAAAGGGATTGTAGGGATTTATATATACATAAATAACCTTATCATCCAAGAAAAAGTGTACACATTTAGTGGAATCTATGATGGTGACCCAAGATTAACAGTTAGTAGTAATTAGTTAATAAAATGGAAAGAGCGTTACGGAATTTGTCAGCTTGCTACAAAAGAAATGTATTTTTTCATCAGCTTTAGAAATCAGTGACAGATTCAATGATACATTTTTAAAATTAATTTCTGATAAACGTTAACATTTTTTACTATTTAAAATTTATAATGTTTAAGGAACAGATTAGTTTTGATAATATGCTTTTCAAAATAGGTTTTGGATTCATTCTGGATGATACCAAGAAATTAAAAAGACTTATTATGTTAATTGTTAAATTGCAACAAGGAAGCACAGAATACCTCTCCTGTCCTGCTATGCGGGACATGGCAATTTCCCCTACAGCTATGACTAAAAATAGGTATGCCTATCCATGACATCTGCTGTCCTGCCTTGCAGCCTATGGTGGATTGCCCTATGGCTCTTTGTTTACTTACACCTAGACAGGCATTGCACTTTGAATTATTTTTACTGTCATGACCTAAATAAGTTTAAATGCCCATATAAAGGTTTAGATTTGTAAACGTTATATAATAGCTATAAACTTGGGATTTTTTTAGTTAGTTAGGGAATTCTATGTATTTTACTGCTGTTTGTTGATTATATTGTCTTTCGTAACTATTTAATTTTTAACTAACATTATAAAATATGTTGTTTAAAGAGCAAAAAAATTGTTTTTTTCACATCAAATATACTTTTTCTTTTCAAAATAGTATATAAAAAAAATTATCAAAATAAATTAATCAAATGTAACTAAACAGGATAAAAAGTGTTAAAACAATTGTTTCCCCTGTAATATATATATATATATTTTATATATATATATATATATATATATATATATATAAATTAATGAATTTTTACTGAAAACTTTAAAACATTAAAAAACACATGTTAAATGAATATTATTGTTTAGAGTATAATCCTTGATTGAATAATTAATAATATAATGTATGTTATACTAACTTAAATCTTTATCTTTAATTACTTTAACCCTTAAAACGCCATTTATACAATGCCTATTTTCCATTAAGCGCAAATTTATTGTAAAAAAAATTAAAAATAATATATTTTAGTTGCTCATTTTTTTTTATTGTTCTGTACAGGAAAATAAATGATATGATAACATTTTGAAACTTTTATTAGCTTACTTTACCTTTTTTTCTTATATATGAATATGTAAATAAGTAAACATTTACATGAAAGTAAGCCTCAGACATAGATCACTTATACAGTATGAATCAATACAAAATATTATTACTATTAATAAAATATGTATAATTGAGTACATTTACTTGTACATAAACTGATAAAGACAGGGCCTGCACATAACACATATAATAAAAAATAAGTAAATACAAAAAAAATAGCACTTGAGTACGATGTATTTAGTACCTTCCACAAAATCAAAATCGGCCAGATTATTCATATTGACTCATAAAACTAATAAATTACTAACAAATATTAAACTAAAGTAATGATAAAAATAACTAAATACACAGTTTCAAATAGGTGAGGCGACGGACAATAACAACCATATATGCGCTTGTGGCGTTGGGCGGCGCAGCGGAAATGTACACTGCCAGACAAAAACCAGTCTCGTAGTGATTGACAGGCCAACAAAAGATTGGGAGTCGCACAATGTGTCTCATGAGTCACCCAACGCCCATTACCCAAACGCACTACCGCATTAAATTAGAAACATTATTATAAAAATATTATTTTTGTAATTATTACGTGTATATGCGCTTACAGTGTTTAGAACAAAGTCAATATATGCGCGTACGGCGTGATAAGCATTAATAAATACGTTTACTTAAAAATTTGAATAGGCCTAAATTGAATAACTTATAATATAATAACATGGAAGGTTTAGTAATAATAACAGTCAAACTTACTAGACTCAAACACTCTGATTAGAGTTTGGGTTGTGTGTTGTTCTGGACTTGTGTTATTGTCATTGTCATTTCGTATCTGTCAAGGGATCACCCAATACTGTGGGGTTCCTTTGTTTACAAAAAGTTGGCAACTGCACCAACAAAGGAATGCTTGTTAGGTGGGAGGGGGGGAGTGGTGCAATGTTGAGTATAACTTCTGTGGGTTTTCAAAAATCACTGATTTGCATATAAAGAAACACTTCTAAATGCATCCCTAATGTTACTACTAGTATAAAATAGTGATAATATTGTCAAATAAGATAAATAACACTTGTTTATTTGAGTATACATAATCGTAGGTAATAAGCATAACAGCATTGTCAAAAACAATTGCAAACATTATTTTAAACAAATATTTTTTTACTATTATTAGAGGTGACATTTTGTTTATTAGGTAGTTTTCATTCATTTAACACAACTCTGAAACTTGTAGGTACAATACAAATTTAAATGTCATGAGTGTCCTTGGTCCTTCTTACAGCTACCTCGTCAATTACTTTGTCTCTGAAACAGTTAAGCTACACTGAACTTGAATAATGTTGTTTATGAAAATTAACACTGTTTTTATGTTTATTAAAAATCCCAGGATAGGTAATACATGGTAATTTAATGTTATAGATGAATCAAACACTCAAGTTTTATTTCTTAAGGCCTTTCGGCAACAAAGTAAGATCCTTCATACATACACCAACTAAATTATTATTGTTTATATTTTTAATTTATTTGAAAAACATATGGTAAAATACAAATGGAACATATAAAATAATTTAAATAAGAAAAATTTAAATATATATAAAAATTTAAAATTATATAAATTAAAAATAATAGTGGCAAGTTTTCAAATGTTCCTGGCTCATTATTAACAAGAATTTCTTTGATATTTTTTACATATATAAACAATTGCTCTTTATTTTGACTTCTTAAAGTAAATTACATTTATGTAAATTAAAATTATGATTGAAATTGATACATTGTTTTGCCATTGCTGATTTGCCAATCTGATATCACATTCGATTTCATAAATTCCTGACGTTTCTTCATTTTTAATTTTGTCTTTTGGATTTCTGAGTAAATATTTTAATTTTGATGTACATTTAAAGATAAATTTACATTATAATGTTTTTTAAAACTTGTTTGCCTTACTTTTGAAAAAGATCCATATGTAACACTTCTTCAAACAGATTTTTCTTCTTTTTCAGGTAATAGTTTTATTCAGTTTTGTTTTTCAGTTTTCTGTCTTTTATTGTTTATCATTTTTGTAATCATTTTCGGATTGTATCCATTAAAAATTGAAGTTTCTTTGATTTCTGTGATTTCATTATTAAAATTTGTAATAGATAAAGGTGCATTAAATTAACGATGAAATAAAGAATGGTATGTAGCTTGTTATGAAGTGGCTTATGTATGCCGTAGTTTAAGCTAATTCGGAATTGACAAAATAAACAATGAAAATTGAAACATTAAATAAAGTTTATTGAAAAAACATTTAATATTTAATAAAAATGTAAACTGTAAAGAAAACTAGCTGAATAAAACTGTAACAAATCTATCAAATGATCAAAACTACCCATACACGTACTGTGATAGTGGCCCACCCACCCACATACTGTGGTAATTACCGACCCACCAAACCACACACGTACTGTGGTAATGGCCCACCCGCCCACCCACCCACATACTGTGGTAATTACCGACCCACCAAACCACACACGTACTGTGGTAATGGCCCACCCACCCACATACTGTGGTAATTACCGACCCACCAAACCACACACGTACTGTGGTAATGGCCCACCCGCCCACCCACCCACATACTGTGGTAATTACCGACCCACCAAACCACACACGTACTGTGATAGTGGCCCACCCACCCACATACTGTGGTAATTACCAACCCACCAAACCACACACGTACTGTGGTAATGGCCCACCCGCCCACCCACCCACATACTGTGGTAATTACCGACCCACCAAACCACACACGTACTGTGGTAATGGCCCACCCCCCACCCATACACGTACTGTGGTAATGGCCCACCCACCCACATACTGTGGTAATTACCGACCCACCAAACCACACACGTACTGTGGTAATGGCCCACCCGCCCACCCACCCACATACTGTGGTAATTACCGACCCACCAAACCACACACGTACTGTGGTAATGGCCCACCCCCCACCCACACACGTACTGTGATAGTGGCCCACCCACCCACATACTGTGGTAATTACCGACCCACCAAACCACACACGTACTGTGGTAATGGCCCACCCGCCCACCCACCCACATACTGTGGTAATTACCGACCCACCAAACCACACACGTACTGTGGTAATGGCCCACCCCCCACCCATACACGTACTGTGGTAATGGCCCACCCGCCCACCCACACACGTACTGTGGTAATTACCGACCCACCAACCCACACACGTACTGTGGTAATGGTCCACCCATACACATACTGTGGTAATGGCCCACCCGCCCACCCATACACGTACTGTGGTAATGGCCCACCCACCCACACACGTACTGTGGTAATGACCCACTCGCCCACCCACACACGTACTGTGGTAATTACCGACCCACCAACCCACACACGTACTGTGGTAATGGCCCACCCACCCACCCACACACGTACTATGGTAATGACCCACTCGCCCACCCACACACGTACTGTGGTAATTACCGACCCACCAACCCACACACGTACTGTGGTAATGGCCCACCCACCCACCCACACACGTACTATGGTAATGACCCACTCGCCCACCCACACACGTACTGTGGTAATTACCGACCCACCAACCCACACACGTACTGTGGTAATGGCCCACCCACCCACCCACACACGTACTATGGTAATGACCCACTCGCCCACCCACACACGTACTGTGGTAATGGAGTTGTATGAAAGGTAATCAAAATGGAGTTGTAACAAATCTAAATGTAACGAATAAAAAATGTAGCGTCCTGCCGGTGTTGAGGCTTCTAATGAACTGACTAGAAAACAGTAGAGGGGGACAATACCCCTCCAGAAGGGAGGGGAGAAAAAGTCCCCTCCTGCCTAATATCTGTACAATGTTTCTAAACATAGCTCTTTTTTGAGATGCTGGATTGAATAAATCAATTGGTATGAGTCTTAAATTTTGTGTTGGTTTTCAATAAATATTGATTTCAATATGACCAGATGCTTGGTTTCTTTTAAGAAGGATATTTAAAAAGGGAATGGAATGGTTGTTTTCAATTTCATAAGTAAATTGTATGGTTGGATAGAATGCATTTATATCTTTGATAACATTTTGAAGATCAATACCATTGTACGTGTCGGGGTGGGCGAGAGGGTCTATCCCACTGTATGTATTGGGGTGGGTGAGTGGGTCAATATAACTGTACATGTAGGGTGGGCAGGTGCTCACAAAGGGCCATTTATTTATAATCAGACAATGACTACCACCCAACATGGACACTCCAGAAACTTCTGTAGAGTGACATTGCCGATAACAACTATCAAGCGAACGCCGTTCGGTATTGCCAATTAAAATACTACTATCAAATATTTCTATCAAAAACTGCAAAATTATCATCTACATACCGAATCCATCTTATAGGCAAGTAATTAACATATTTTTTGCATGTCGTTCAAAGTTGCTTTAAAATATATTGGCAATGAAACAAGAAAATACAAGGGATAAGCAGTGAGCCTAAATAGCTTTTGTAAAATATGTTTAAAAATATAACAGAATCCAATTACAAATTATATTTTAATTTTTTATAGTAAATAATTGTATCTATACAATGCTTAGAATGGTTAACTTCATCTTTCATACATCAGCAAATTAAAAATGAGTCTTATCTCGATTTATGTCTATTGGTATAGCTCGAGAGTGTTCTTTTCTTTTATACATATTTCAAGGAAAAACAGTAGTATCATTTTGTTATGAAACTTTCTTTTATCCACACATCCTCAAGACTTCTTGAAACTGTCACAGAAAAAATGGGGGCTGCTTCAAACCTGCTTTGATGCGGTTTTATATGAATTTTATCCATTCTCAATTGAAAATAGGTGTACTGTTTTGAAGAAACTTTATATCTTTATTCTGTTAATATGTTATTCTATGCCATTCTATTCTAAGCTTTTTTATCTTTAGAATTCATTACGGTTTATAAAGTTAGACCATGCTTTGCTTGTATGATTACCGTAGTATCAGTGAATTAGTAGTATCATAAATGGCTGAATCCCCTCTGATGCCCAATGTATTTCCTTGATATAAGTAACTTTTGTGACTGAACATTTTTCACAGTTTAGAGTCAGGAGTACTGAAATCTCCCTTTTTTAGCCAAGCAAGGTATTTATCACTAAGTTAGTTTCAAATATAATTTAAAGTATGTTTTACAGATGCCTTTTGATGGTGGAGGAGATAGACTTTTCGCCAACTCAAATAATTTGTTTTTGCCAACTTATGAAGAATCCCCCGAGTTCCAATATTTTCCAAGAAGAATGTTTTAAGACCTATTATTTAATTTGACCAAATAATGTATTTGTTTTTATAACAATTGTTGTAATATTTTTTATTGAATAATAACATGTTTCTTAAATAAATACTATAGTCTATATTTATGAATTATTGGGTTATTTATTTTTTATGTCTAACATGATGGTAACTAGCAGACTTTTCAATTTAATCTAGCAAGAGTTTCCTAAAGAGGTATAATATTCTGGAAAGTTTTCTGCAGACTTAAGCAATATGAACTGAAGCCAAACTGGGCTTCAGAAAGTAAATTTTTGTAACTAAAAAAAGTATTGACTTAATTTTGTTATTAAGAATTAAAGACTCAAATATTTTTTAAAAAAATGGTTATTAATGAAAATAGACTATAATTTTGTGTTATAGTTTTATCACCAAATCAAATCATTTTTATTGACATAAGACTTTTACAAGTACTGGCAACATCAACATGACACCAGATGGTCAAGTCAAGAGTAAATTAAAAGTGGACTTAAACTATAGGTTATAACTAAATGGCAATTATATATGTAGCTCTAACAGTAAAAATACACGCAGGTTTATTTACAGAACAATTATATTTTAAATACCAACTTTTTATTAAAAAAATGTAAAAGAAATTAAAATCCATAACCAAAATAATTACTTCATACAATTGTAGGATGTGTATAGTGTACATTTTAATGATTACTATTGCAACCTCGAAATTCACACCAATTTTAATCTGAGCCAACTCAAAGTGCAGATTACAGCAGTGTACTGTTTCATCCACATTTAAATAATGTTACCTAACCTCCATTTTAAGTGCATTTTATAAAATATGTTTGCTGATTCGTAACTGTTAATTTTGAATACAAAGATATATCAAGTGATTGATGACATTCTAAAACCTGATGAGAATCAAGAAATATTTATAGCTATACAAACATTATCTTATGATAGTAACAAATCGTATACATGCAAAATTTTGCTAAGTCATATAAGAAAAACTCACAAATACTTAATTCAGAAAATTGTAAACCATTTACACAATTTAATCTGTGCAGTTAAAAAACAATGTTTTTAATACTAAAAAACTCTTCAATGATGTTAAAGGAGTTTGACAATAACCATGAGTAGAACTTAAAAAAAATATTAACAGGATATTTATTTATGAGAGGCAACAAATGATTGAAAACTTTCAATGAGGTAACTGTGTGACTAATGAGGCTTTTGCTCAACGTTGGAAATCCAATGACTGCATTATTTTTATTCCTGGTGCTGTAAGAGTAAGAAGTAAATTCTCACGAATGTAAATTTTTTTTAATTTAAAAAAGTAAGAGTAACCTAGGCTGCCTTTAGAAATAGTCTGGAAAATAACCACTATCTAAGCATTCATTAAAAATGTTTGCAAGTGGTTCACTGATACTATGTATGATCTTCTTCAAAATGAAATTGGTGAGCCACTAATTTTTTAATTGCTATTGAATAGCTATTGAATTTGAAAATTTTGCAACTGTCTAAATTACCTCTTGTGGTGAAATTCTTGCCTGAATAAAATGTTGTTTCTTGTATACTGTTGGATCCGCAAGAACAATAGCAGCCCTATGAACCGTGTTGTTAAATTGACTTCCCAAGTCAGATACAGAGTCTAAAAAATAAGAGTTCAAAGTATCAGGGTCAAGTAATGTTCATTTATGAGACAGTTGTTATTTTCATGTTTGATGATATCCCAGGCTGCTTTGAACATATTGGCTTATGCAGTGTTGGTAAGTTAACCTTTTTGCATTTTCAAGATTACTACAGTAAGTTCTTTTATAGTCAATATATGCTCTATACGCAGCCTGAGAATGCTCTGACCCTAATCTTCTTAAATTGTTATATACATCAAAATAAGCCATCATTATATTCTTGTCTTTCTTTAAACTGTCTGTATACCAATTAACTTTTGATTAATTTTGTACTGTGTTTGTATTTTGTATCCCATTAGACTTGGCAATAATAGGTGAATTTATGTTCTATATGTTAAACAACATAAAAAAAACTATTACATAAAATCTCTATGTTGAAAAGACCAAACTCATACTAAAATAAAACTCCCATTTATCTTTATAAAGCAAACTATCTTCTAAAAAAGAATTAATAGTTGAATCTGTTTGTTTCCAAAAAAATGTACTGTTATTTTTATTATTTATATTGGAATATGACAAGTAGTGTTTAATATAAAATTAAATTTGAACAACTTTAGGGTATCCATTAAACATGTACATGTGTACACACTAAAAGCCATCATTATTGTAAGCCATATTTACATTTATTGTAATGATGGGGGATGATGTTCGTGTTCATTCACAGCAAATCTTTAAAGCTCTACGTATCCCTCTACATAGTTCTAAATGAGCAACAAATCTGGTTACAATTGGACTGTCAGGATTTTGTGATCTCCCAGCTATGGCAGCTTCCACACAAAATAAAAAAAAAAAAAAAAAACACCCTTTTCAAGATCAAGCTAATTTTAAAATAATAGGTTATATTTTAATGTAGTGCATTTTAACGCTGAGGGCTTTAAGCAAGGCGAAGAGTAGGGTCCTTCTTGAAAACAATGCTGGTATCCTTGCACTCCAAAAAACACACATTGAAGGTAATAATAGTGCAAGAGGCAATATTCCATTGTCTGGCCACAGACTTGTTGATTCTATAGAGCATAGGGTGTATGATATTGCAACTTACATGAAGCATAACATAGACAATGTGTCAGTTACCCATTGGAGCTCCGATGGTGATATCTTTGTCTTGCCAATGCAAGTGTCAGAAACTACTATAGTTAATGTTTATAGGCCTCCCAACATCCCATGGCCTGACGATAGGATTTTGCCGAGTTTTAAACACCCTGTCCTCTATGTGGGGGACTTTAACATTCATCATAGCCAATGGGATTACAACACTGATGATGATAATGGTAGAAAGCTTGCTGACTGGGCTTAAATTAACGACATTTTCATGATCTTTGAAGATAAATACTCAGCCACTTTTTAATCAGCAAGTCGGTGTTGAGGTTACCCACCACATTTGTGATTCTGCTCATATGAACTTAAGCTTCTGGGCCAATGTTTAGTGCCAGTCTAATAAAAGTTTATTTTAGTTATGTCAATGTGGAAAGATCTTTTAGACAGCTGAAGGATGGGTGGTCTGCCATAGGGATCTATACTTGTTCCAATTTTGTTCAACACGTATACCTCTGACATTCCAATCACAAAGTCTAGAACATTTATAAATGCAAATTATATTGCTTTAGCTTGCCAAAACAAGGACTACATAGATACTGAAGAAACATTTACAAGTGACCTTGCAGCCCTTCGAACAATATTATAGAACCTGGAAGCTAAATCCCAAACCAAAAACCAAAGTGGCCTGCTTCCACTCAAGTAACCAATTAGATTATCAAAAATTTAACATTTCTCCAAATCGTGTAAAACTCCATCTCAATGATCATCCACAGTACTTGGGAGTAACGTTAAATCGATCACTGACTTTTAGTAGCCATCTTCAATAAACAGTAGCTAAAATCGAAACCAGGGCAAATATACTACATCATATATTAAATTGCTGGAACAACTTAAGGAGCCAGCGCACACGTCCTGCGTACAACTGCTTTGTCACTAGTCTGTTCAGCTTCTAATACAGTGCTCATGTATGCCTAATTAGCATACATACTAAAGCGATTGATGTTCATCTTATTAGGGCCATGAGAGCTAGTAGTGGCACTCTCAAGGCAACTTCCCTTCCTTGGCTCCCAGTTCTGTACAATATAGCTCCTCTAGAGATAAGATGTCAAGAGGTACTATTTAAATCATTTAATAAGATAATAATTATTTAATGATAACATTTTTAATAAATGCCCCATAACTCCTCATTACAGGATCTCTCATGTCAGAACAGTCGCTTAAAATCTCAAAACCCACCTCTCTGAGCAGATCAAATTTCTCGCCCAATACCTGCTGGGCCATAGCGAGGAACAGTTTTGATGGACAAAATAAGCTCCTTATTAATGATCCATCAATACCTGTTGGTGGGATGAACCTCCCTTGTAGGAAATGGACACTGTGAATTGCTTCCAAACTGGCATAGGCAGATGTAACTACTGAAAATATATGTGGGGATTGACAATAGATCAGTCATGTAACTGCAGGGAGCCTATCCAAACAATGGATCACATACGAGTTGTTACAGATTACCCCCTGCACTCTTTTACGGAGGATTAGCTATCATAAATGGAATCAGTGAGGCAGCTCTTAAATGGCTCGATGGATTGGATTTAACTTTTGTGACAGATCTCTTTATATTTTTATTAATATATAACATTTATTTTTTATATTATTCCAAATATATATTACAGATTTTTTTTAATTAATAAATGGTAACCAAACAATAAGATATGCAGGGTGATTTTTTTTTAAGTTTGCCACCATTGGGATCTTATAAACCTGCAGAGATACAACTAACTCTTAATGGAGAACTTCACGTACTATTATAAGAATAGAACTCCACCTCATTAATAAGAATATGTATTTAACAATTTTAGAAAAAGCCACCATTTTCAAAACTGCGGACATCTAATTTATAGAACACTGTATTTAGTAATTTTTTCTGAAATAAAGTGTAATTTTCAGGCTTTTATTCTTTGCCTATTTTTCCCTCATGAGCCGTTTCTAATCTACAAACTTAAATAGTTTAATCCTTTCAGTACTAACATTAACCTGGACATCTTAAAATGTGCTATAAATGCAAATATCCTGTAGAGCCGGACTTTTAAAAATGTGCCAGAAGTGCAAACGCCCGGTTAAGCCGAACCTTTACAAATACCTTTGTAAACAATCAGTTAATTTGTATTTTTCCAAATATATTATATGAGTCTCCTCGAGACAAACTGGTATTTCATTTAAAGTAATTTTATGTGATTAAAACGAGTAAAAATCATTATTATGAAAGCATTAATATTAAATGAATATGAATAAATGAATTTATTTCCACTTCCAAATACAAATTGACATAAATATACATTGCATGGAAATATTTCACCATTAAGTCCAGTAGTGATGGCTATGGTTCACCTATCTTGACTTATCAAACAGTCGCACTGATAATTTACTGATAAGCGTGGCTCACTGCTGCATTCTGGTAAACTTTACCTAATTTCCAGAAAAACAAATCTTATTTTCACACCTAATCTAATACAATCAAAATTCACTTAAAACTAGTCCAAATTCACTTTATACATATTTACACTAATTATTTTTTTTATCTCTACAAGCAATAAACTTTTAATTCAGAACTTCAAACATATATTCAACGTGTTCTTGATTAAATAGCCACCTTTTTAATTTAACCAAAAATTGTTTTTCTTTTAATATTTTCTTTATTTCAAATGATAAAAAATTAAACAATTTTGGTGCCAGAAAGAGATATGAAACCTTAAATAATCATAAATTTACTTTTGGTATTTTCAAATTACCTCTAACTAAATTGTGAGTATTGTAACGTGTATCATGTAAGTCTTCATTCCTATTCTGTCCACTTCTAGTATAAACTATTCTTGAAACTTAAAAAATATATAAATGTCGAAATGGAAGGATATTTAAAAATTTATATGAAGTAAATGACGATTTGCGTCTTTGTTTAAACAGCAATATACGGACAAAATGATTTTGAGTTTTCCTTATTTTATCTATATATGTTTAAAATGTTCCTCCCCAACAGTGTAATCCATATTGTAGCCTTGATTGTATTAGAGTACGGTATAGTGATTTCAATAAGTCCGAATCGTATAAGTGTCTTAAGAAGTAAAAAAGGCTAATATTCATTCTACATTTGGTAATGAGTTGCGTAATATGTTGCTTCCAGTTTAATCTTTCATCAATAACAATTCCCAAATATTTAAATTTTTGTACTGTTTCAATGGGTTTATATTCACATGTGTTTTTATTAATGCAGCCTATTTTATGAAATTGTAGTGGATATTGGAAGACAAAACTATTAAAACCAAAGTTTACAAATTTATTTTTAGATACGTTTACTGTCATGTGGTTTGCAATGCACCAGTTATTAAGAATAGTGAGATCTTGCATCATTTGTCTCCAAATCTCCTCTTTATCTTTATGTTTATAAGTAAATGCTACATCATCTGCGAAGGCCGATGATGTAGCATCATGCGATTACCGCAGTCGCTGAAACATGTGCATCGAGTTCACGCCATCAGCTGATGAGTTCATGCTGAATTCTAACTTATCAAAATATTTAATTTATATATTTATTTTTGTTTACTTTTCATTTATATTGTTTGTTGAATTTCGAAATAAATGTAGAATTGATCGATCAAATCTACAACATGGGAACCAAAAATCTTGAAGTGTATTGTTTATTTTTTTTAGTAAACTTTTTGATTTATGAAGATAAAACTGTGTTTTAATAATAGATGTATGGCAACCTTTTCTTTTAAATAGAAAAACGTCAGAAACAGAAATAAACATTTTATGAGTACTGAAAAAAGTAATTATTTATTAGAGAATGACAAATATTTGTAATGCAAGTTAACACTTGGTTATTTAGCTATAATATGGCGTGAAAATGGTTATTCTGACCATCAAATAATCGTTATAGTGTTTTCCCCAAACCCTTACAAATCTAGTGAAAATACTGCAGCATTTTTGGATAGTGGCACTTTTGTAACACCCTTCCAAAAAATTGCCGGAACTGAAAGGGTTAAAACACCAACTTTTGGCATTATAAAATTGATATAACGACCATGTTTTATTCAGTTTCGTTTAGTCAGTTATTTATGTTTATTAGACTTCAGGCTTAAATACATACATTTGAGTTATCATTAAAGTTGATTTTTTTAGATAAATTAAATAACATTAGTCGAACAATATTTTTGAATATCCCAGTATTAGTATTCTGTATTGTAAACAAATAATTCTACTATCTTTATATTAGATAAAATAAGGAATATAATAAAAAATGTATAGTAAACAAAATAAATTTAATTCATTTTGTCTATAAAAATTCAACCTTTACATAATATCTAAAATATATGAATTTAAGCCAAATACCATATTACCGAATAAAACATGGTCATTATATCAATTTTGCAATGCTAAAAGTTGCTGTTTAATGTCTTTGATTGTCCGTAGATTAGAAACGGCTAATATCACGGAAAAATGTCAAAGAATAAAAAAATCTTAAAATTACATTTTCTATCAGAAATGATCATTAAATACATTGTGTTCCATAAGAAAAAATTAAGTTGTGTGCCATTTAGGAAAATGGTGGCTTTTTTGAAAATTGCTAAGTACATATTTTTATTAATGAAGAAGAAATAGATGAAATTCTCCATTTAAAGAGTTTGTATCTCTGCAGGTGTATAAGAGCCCAATGGTGGCACATCTGTACACAGTATATACGTTTTAATGATCTTACAAAGTAAGTTTTTAAAACTAAGTAATCATTTTATGAATATTTTATTTAGTAAAAATAATTTATCTGATTTTATTTTGTATACATTTCTAAAAATTATTTGAAATTATTTATTTATCAATGGATTGGCCATTTATTATACACATTAATGTATATTTATCTAGCGTACTTAACTAAAATTATGTTGATATATTTTTATAATTGTTCATTTGGATTTGTTTGCAGGTTCCATAACTTTTTTATAAAAGTAAATTTTTTAAAGTTATTTTTTGTATTAATGGGTTTTAAATTCGATATTGTAAAACCATATTTTTAAATAGCAGGTTCATTATACAATATTATTCATCAATACTAATGTTTTTAATTGTTAAGGAACTTTGAGTGACGTAATATTGTCATATAGTACAATTTCACAACAAAACAAAAATATTTTAGCATTTAGTTGTTCTTTTTAACTTTTTGATAAGTAATTTATAATATTTAAGGATAGAAATGTTATGAATTTAATTTTGTGTAATGGAGTAAAATATGATTGTTTATTTTGTTTTTAAAATTAGATTTGGAGGCTTCTAGTGCCGAAAGAGATAAGTAATATGTGTTGGTTTTTATATAGTATAAGACACTTCATGTTTGAAACATGGTAGTTTTAAAGTAACTAAAATCACTATTAATTTAACTTTAGAGGGGTAGTTAAGACAGTTTTGTGGTTACTGTTGACGACAGTGTAGATATGAGCTAGGAAATGGTTTTCCATGGTTATCTGACATTTCCTGAGATAAGGGAATGTGGGGGTGTGCAGCATCCTGGTAAGTCTCTTTCAACACCATGCACTGGTCCCCTCTCATATCCCTGGCTGTTGTGTTCCTTTTATTTGTGCCTTCACATGGTTAGTAATTTGTTTCATTATTAAATCGTAGTAATTATTTGTTTATGTTTAGCAAACTAAAATAAAAGTTTTAAACAAACAATTTTGTGATTTGCTTGTGAAAAGAGTTTTGTGTTGGTTGTAAATAATTTACAATTCTGTATTTTATTCAATCCACTTTTTCACGATATATGCAAATTCAGATTACCAGTAATACTCCTATTCCATGAACTGAATTGGCAAATGTAAACAATCCCAACCAATGCTTTGAGTGAAAGTAAATTTGTGTATGGTGCAAAAACTATAACAAATTCTGTATATGGTTCATGTCCCTGTAATATGGTTTACTCCAAAACTATTAGTTTAAAATAATTGTCAAATTAATATCGCATACTTTTAAAATAGGAGAGATGAGATGAGACATCAGCAAACTTGCCAAAGAAGACAAGTTAACATTAACGTTACAGTCAATCAATCAATCAATCAATCAAAATATCTTTATTTCATATTAGTACAAAGTACAGAAATAGTGTCAACCTTAATTACAATTTAAATTTTAATACAATTAAAATACAATTTAAAATAATTAAGGACAAATTAAACATTTTGTAACCTTAAACAATACACATAGCAAACTATTCGACAAAACAAAAAACAATAGCAATAAAATCCCATTTTAATGGTTCAGAAGTACAAATTCATTAATGGAATAAAATGATGAGTCTATCAAAAACTCTTTTAATAATTTAAGAAATTTGTTTTGATTTTTCTCCTGTTTAATGATCTGTGGCAAACTGTCAAAAAACTTGTTTCCTTTAAAAGTAATTTTCTTTTCAAAAAAACACAGTCTATGTTGTTCAATCAGTCTATGTGGTCTAGTATTATATTGATGTACGGTGTTACCTATTGCA
The DNA here is from genome assembly GCA_035578905.1 of Stictocephala bisonia. NCBI lineage: Eukaryota > Metazoa > Arthropoda > Insecta > Hemiptera > Membracidae > Stictocephala > Stictocephala bisonia. The sequence goes on from JAQJVL010000123.1 coordinate 122,195, forward strand.
ATTTTATTGTTCAAAAAAATGAATTTTATTGTCTCATAAATATATAGACTATATACTGTAAAAATTTTAAGTTTTGAAAATAAATGTTTAGCAGAGTCTGATTGTTTCAAATTAAACATTATTCTTAGCGCTCTTTTTTGCTGAATTAAAATCCTGTCTAAATTTTTTGTAGTTGCGGTGCCATATATACAAATTGGCACAGTAGTAAACAAATACAGAAACAACGTAGTTTAAACAGATTTTCAGACATTTTCAAATTTAGAAACAGATAGAGAATATAAAAAGTGTTTTTTATGTATTTGTTTACTATTGTAATGTAGTACTGGACTTGTTTTCATAGATAAATTTGCTGATGTCCTATTTATCCTACTAATTCCTGGCCTATTGCCCTTTAACCAAACCTAACACTTTTAAAATACTGTAGTTATTGAATAATTAATTGTTGTTTGATTATTTTATTGACATAGTTAATGCTTGACTATAAAAGAACCATAAATATGATTGTTCTTATATTATGAGAACACAAATACTAAATATTAAAATGTTTAGGTAAATAATGTTCTTATAATAATTTAATTGACTAGTTGAAAATATTCAAATTCTTATCAAATATTTTACTCTTAAGACTGGTTAAAACTTTTATGCAAATTTCTAAGTCAGAGATGAAGTAAGATTCTGATTATTTATTCTTCATTTGAATGTGCAATCACAAAGTTATCAGTGTCACAGAGTATGTCATGGTAATAAAAAGCATTTCTTAGAAAGTAGTTCTGTACAAACAGGCCATTGTTTAAATCATTAGGAACACAAATTATATAGATAAATAAATATGATATGGTGAATGTACAAGCATAAGAGAGAAAATACATGTAAACCAAACAGGCCTAGAAGAAAGAAGCAAGCAATAAATTAAGGAATAATGAGGAGGTACATACAATTTTTAAAATTAATAATTTATAACTAGAATGAGAACGTAACAAATCTAAAATTAGCTATTGAAATATAAATATGTAGAAAATAAATATTTTAAGACTATCTCAAAAGGAGGTTAAGGAGATGTATGAAAGTATCCATAAAACATTTTGCCTTCCTTAAAATGGAATAACACTTTCACCCCAGGTCTATTATAGCAGAAACTTCCTCTCAGCCAAGGCTCATTTTACACTAACTTTCTGTTTACCCCATGAATATATCCACACAGCCCATGAGTATTTGTAGGATGCTCAGGTAAGAGTTTGTTTTAATACCTGTGTTACTCTCAAATACTCAGCTAGCATTATTTTAAACACACTGTTGGATAGGTCTCGACCTAGCGAAACATCAAGTCCTATACTGAGTATCTGTGAGCTTCTCATAGGCTGGAGGTAAAAGTTAAATGTGTATCTTGCAGATACTCACGGAAGTCAAAATGTTAACTGCCAGCAACTTTTAAATTTTCATCCAAGGACTATGTAAAGAAGTGAACATAGAAACTTTCAAATTTGAAAAATGATTCCCAGTAGCAGATTTTTGTACTTTGACAGTGAAGAGTTCTCTTTGAAACATGTAACTACTACATGCTAGAAACATTTGGATTGTGTAGGGGAAATAAACCTAATTTCACTTTATTTAAAATATCTAAGGGACGTAACCATGAATACTAACATACCATCATTATGTAGTTAGTCTGGTGTTGCACTGCTCAGAATAGTCAAATATACAGATGGTCCATAACCATCAACGTGCTTGTTTAAGTGTACCTAGTTTTGTGCTTCTTACACTCGTTTTCAGTTTACTTACCTAATAAATACTTAAACATGCCTGAAATATAACATTTTATTTATAAGAATACTTCAAAATAATAAACTTAAGAGGGCTCTAAACCCCCGCGCTGAGAAGCATAAAAACTGCTTTGCGCGGTCCAAGATACTGCCCTTATTTACTGTCGTAAAATTATAAATGAAACATCTATTTAAAGATAAAGACATTTTTTACTCAAATCGCTTTTTAGAATTTTCAAATTCTCCTTCATTTTGATTTTATAGGTTATTGAAGTTACCCAATATTCAAACTAGTGCCAAAATAAAACTAGAGCTGTTATCGAAATTTTAAAAAGCGATTTTAGTCAGAAATGTATCTGGTTTCAATTTAGTTTTGGTTTCAGATGATATCTTTAAAGCTGTAGCCACAATGTAGGACCGCGCAAATGCCTGCATAGTAATTTATTGCCAAAAAATGCGGTGATTCGTGAGATCCAAGTGGTGAAACCTCGAACTTCTTAGTCGCGGATGGATTTTACTACTTCATTCATAAAAACCTTTCTTCATTTAATTTAACATCGATGGATGCAATGTAGGCCTACAACGACTGATATCAGTATTATTTTACAGACTGATTACTTAGAGTTAGTCTAATTACTTTTGAATGGCTTATTTCGTTTCAATTAAAATGTGCGATCCCATGTGGTTCCTGATATAATCTAACCACAAAGTAAAGCATAACATTTTTATTCGTAATGACAGTGCACAATATTTATTATGTCATGAAAAATACTGTAATAATCATCTATATACAACATTTTTATGAAATAAATCATTTAAACTACATTAACGAATGCGTACAGTAAAAATATTAATTCAATAATTCCGGCTTGAACAAAGTAATAAGTAATTCTATAATAAGTCACTGTCGCTATTAGCCTTTGTTTCATTTTTAAAATATAAATACAGTAATGTTAAGTCGTAACTATTAATTTATTATAGTTCATTAATGTTGTGGTAGAAAAAAATGCTAGGTCATTTATTTGTAATTTTATTAGAAGGTAACTTTGAAGCAAATATTTTACCTAAACGGTAACAAGGACAGAAAAATATGACGGGCGGGGCGGAGCGGCAATCCTTTTGTGAACTTGAAGTCATGGGGCGAGGTAGTGTTTGGGAACCTCGTACCACTCCCGATGTATTCCGTTGAACAGCCAATGAGAAGACTTAGGACGGTAAAACTTGACATAAGTGACATTTAAACATTGTGCAATGCGAAGAGAATTAATAAAATACTAATTTAAAAAAGTTTTCTTAATTACCATAGTATGTGTTGGTAGATGAATTTAATACAATATTAATATAAACTGAACAAATATAATGGTGATCGATTAAGGTAAGCTTAAGTTTACCGAAATCGATCACCATAACATTCGTAGCCTACATATTGCACCTATTTTTTATCAATACAGTATAAGTATTATAATTTATGAAATTTGAATTTTTTTACGTTACTTGTGTATTGAAGTAAAATTGTTCAACTATTATTATATTGCTCAAAATAAGATGTTCTGATCGGTTTGGTTTTGTATTAAATTAATGCATGTTCAATTACTTGAGTATCCACTGACCTAATTTGGGAGCTCGTGATCAACTTGTGGCAGCCACACTGATCAACTTGGGTAGTCATCGTAATGGACTTGGCTAGCACTCGTGATCAACATGGCTAAAACTCATGGTCAGCTAGGGTAGTACCCGGGATCAACTTGGGCAGCCTCCGTAATGGGCTTGGCTAGCACTCGTGATCAACATGGCTAACACTAATGATCAACTCGTATAGTACCCGTTATAAACTTGGCCATCAACCGTCATAACCAAGTTAACGACGGGTTATACTGAGGGTAATCACAGATTCTATCCAAGTTGACAATGGGAGCTACCCAAATCACATATAATAAGCAAAATGATCAATGGTGGTGCTACCCAAGGTAATCAGAGATATTGCCATAGAGGACCAAGAGTACTACCCATGTTGATCATGGGAGCTACCCAAGTCAATCACAGGTACTATCTAAGTTGACCACGAGTGTTACCCAAGGTAATCATGGGTGGCTACTCAAGCTGGCCACGGGTCCTACCAAAGATAATCACAGGTAGTACTCACGTTGACCACCGGGGCTAGCCAAGTCAATCAGGTAATCACGGTGATCACAGGGCTTAACCAAGGTAATCACAGTGACTTTATAAATTTGCGACATACTCAGCTAACTCATGTATTTGTATATTATAATACTCTGGCAAATGTAATTATTTATTATCAATAAATTGTTCAAGCATTTTTTAAATATTTATTAGGAATAACATTAATTTATTTCTAAATATGTTTTAACATCAGCTTTAATCCATGCAATATAATCATTTCTTATAAACGACAAATACATTCATAGGTAACGAAGTGTTTACCGCTTATGTACTGTGGTGCCACAATGGATGAGTCCAAACTGCTCAGACAGGTAATGACAAACTATTGTACTCATATAAAAAACTGAGACCAAAGTATTGTGTGAATTGCTGAGGTCAAACTCGTAGGCTACGTGAGCCTAAACTACCCCGAACATACATGTTTATGAGGCCAAACTACTGTCTGGTAGGTGAGCCCAATCTGCTTTGAACGTATAAAATTATATGTTCGAAATTGATATATGCTCGCAGCAGTTTCTCTGTTGGTTTCTCTGTTTTGATTGTTGGTTATTTTTAACAGTCTGTAACCTCTCCTCTCTGGATGAGTTACATTTTATTAAGTTTTTTATTTAATTTGATGAAAATTATTCAAATTAAATTTATTTATCTTATCTCAGGGTTATATTTATGGGTAAATCGGTGAGGCTGTAAATTACAATGAAAAAGACTCTTGTTTGAAAAGGCTAATTTATTACATTCTTTTTTCTTTGAATAGATATATGAAGTTAAATCTTACAAAATCGAAAGTTATTTATTTAAAAACTGATCTCTAAAACATAGTTAAATTTAGTTATAACTAAAACTTATCTTTATATTTTTCTTCTTGTGATGCTGGAACTCCACGTGGTCTTGAGTTGATTCAAACTGCAGTCACCTTTTACAAACTGGTCATCGTACACCTATCTAGATAATTGCGAGTAAAGAATTTTGATTTACTGTTTGATAAATGTTTTTTTTTTATATATTATTCAGTTTTAAATTCACGCGGACACCCGCGATAACAGTGGAGCTGATCTTCCTCCACTGTTATCACTGTTATAGACTGTTATGAGTCTAGGTTGAAGACCTGACTTAAAATGAATGATGCTGGGTGGGTTAGCGTGGGTTACCAGTACGTTACAAGCGTTAAATTTTGGGTTAGAGGCTTAACTTCCGCCCATGCCATGTGATTTTGCCCTGGTTGGTGGTGCCCCCCAGCGATCCTTCCGTGAACCAATAACGTCTCCCATGTATATTGGACTCGACCATCGTATCGTGTCACCCTGACACCCCTTTGGATTGTTAAATTGACTCGTCCCAGACGACAAGACTGCACAGGTCTGTCATATCTGTCTTGATAAAAATGAACGGAATGTTGTTTACGTCTTAGAGGACTGCCATGGAATGAATATGCCTGCCCACTTCTCTATACTTGCTGGCTATTAATTTACAATGATTTCCAAATATTATTTGAATGTTCGGTATTTGTTTTAATTAAATATCTATTTCTTCATTAAAATAATTTATCATTTATTTAATTTAATTAATTTATTCGTCAATTTGGTGGACCTGTTACAAGTCGTGTTTAAAAAAAAGAGGTTATATTTAGTAATTTATATAGGCCTAATTGAATCATATTAAATTAATCACTCCTAAAAATACTGAAATATTTATCAGTAAAACTAAAATTTTTTAAAAATTAATTGTGTAAGAACAGTTGTCGAAATAAAATAATTGCTTTTCTCATGGCAATGGGAAAATTGAGCAAGATTATAATATATTATTTTAATTATAATTGATGTCATTCATACTGTTCGCTTCGGTTTTCGTCTCTGTCCGCGAAAATGTTTGTTGTAACAAAATGTTTGCTTTTTGAAACCAAACTGTTTACGTAGTGTTATTTTCATGTATTTTAGTAATTCATTCAGCATACTTCAGAAGCAAATAAAAAAGTGGCTACATTTCAATTATTTTTTAATGTTTGGAAATTAGTATGTTATGTTGCAATTGCCATAAAACTATGATAGTTTATGTGATATCATTGTTTATTTTATTAAAAATAGTTAATAAACCGTACAAAACTATAAAACGTAAAATAAATTGACAGGCGGTATTTTTTACTATTACTTTTTAACGTGTTTTATTTAGTTTTCAGTAAAACGTATCCTTTAATGCTTTAGGCGTGTGTTGAGAATTGTTGTGGCGTTTATTTAATATTATTTTCTTTTAATCTTCAACCGAACATAAAAAGATACGAAATAGAAATTTATTTGCAAATTGATGCCCTTTATTAAATATTTAACCACATAAAAACCAATATTTAGAACACAATCCTACAGCTTTAAAGAATATTTACAAAAAACCATGCTTTGTAATTTACTTAGTTTTTAGTGAAGCGTATCTTTATGTTTATAAATCAAACTCTTCGATTGTTTTTCAATTGTAGACTATAAGTATGGTAAGCCTATGCCTAACTATGTTAAATTTTAACCGTTTTGAGAATAACAAGATTTTAACAAGAATTATGATTTTGAAAAACGTTTCAAGTAGAAATTCAATTTTTAGTAGACCCCCAATTTTATCAGTGAATAATTTAATTTCACTGTAAAAAGTTTACTTTTCTAAACATATTTTACTATTTTTTACAAAAACAACATTACATAAAAACATGTTAAGAAATAAAATACAGCAGCAACACCGGTACTGACTGGAAAATTGACAATTGTTGAAAAGAATAGGCCTTTCTGCTCAGCATAAATTCAGACAGAGAAGGTCGGGCGTAGCCAACTGAGGATGCGGCAGACAGGAGGAAGGGGTAATTGGGGTTTCCGGTTGAAAATACTACGAAAACTTACTATACCGGAAATGATTCAGGGAACTATATTGAACTCTGTCCGGCGGATTAAACTTCTTCGCCTAAAAAACTGGACGTAGTTCCAACTTCTATCGCCAGTGTCGCATGACTTCTATATTTTCTTTCCCTTTAGAGCCCTCTTAATGATAATTAATAATACAAATTAACACACCCTCATAAAAGTGTTTGAGAAAATTGTCATTGTAATCAGATGAAAAAATGTAACAAATGTATGACCTTATGTTGTTATACATAATCATTTTATACATAGTTATTATATGTTTGAACTTGTAAGTGAAAATGAAAGTGATAACCTTAACCATTAACTTTCCAGTATGGAACTAAAAGAACAAGATGATTTTGGCTGAGAATTGTCCTGATCTCTTTAGCTGATCATCAGTTGAACATTTTAGCTGATAGGCCTGATGATTTAAACAATCTTTAGTTTAGTTTATGAAAATATATTAAATAGACGTGGTATTAAAATTACTCTAAAAACATACTTTCAGCATAAAAATCTTCAGTGATGTTTGAATGGAAATACTGTTATAGTTACTTCTTTATATTATTTTGTTTGTATATAACAAACCCTACTTACTTATTTTTATTAGTTGGTTTAAATAACTTAGTGTATATAACTGACACCATACTTGCCTATATTTGCAAGCTATATCTAGCTTTACAAATCCCGTAATGATTTTGATTTAATTCTTTTAGTAGCAGAATCTAAACAGATATCTCTAGTCTAAGTCTAGAATCTGGATGAAAAATCCATCCAAAAAGTAAGTGACCTGAGCTATAAGCTAGAGACACTTAAAAAAGCAAAATGATACCAAAACCATGATCATTGCTTTTGTGGTTCCAGAGAAACGCAATATCTAAAAATATAAAGGATCGATATATTGACTAAGGATGTGTTTCAAATGGATATAATCAACCAAAGGTATACAAGTAATAAAGTCAGAGTACAGCTGTTTATTGAAACATATAACTCAAGGTTTGTTTATTTTTTTAAGAAATATGTTCGTTCACTGTCCCTAGGAAAGAAGACAGTGGTATCACACGCATCTCCCATGACGAATGTGACGACATGGGCAAGCTGGTTGGAACAACAAATAAACATAAAAATACCTGTTTACAATTCAAACGGTAAATAGCTTGCTTATATTTAGCTGAAAGCTTCCATGTGTTTGATAAATTTGGTTATCAGTATTTAATAGAATAATCAAACCAGCTGATTCGCTCATGTGATGTCACAATCTACTGCGCAGCCTCCTCCGTGATACATACTGTCTGTTCTAGCTACTGTGCGATTGTTGATAAATAACAAATAATAAATATTGAAGCTAAAATAAAAAATTCTTGCTCCAACAGGTAAAGAATCTATATTTGATTTGTTGGGTAAGCTCGGTTTCTAAATTAAATTATTTCAAAACAGCTGTTTCACTTTTTTCAATGAATTATTATTTTATTTAGAACTTGTGTTGCAGAGGGTGCTACTAAAGCCAAATCAAGATGTCCGTCCAGAGTCTTGAAAGGTGGGCGAGTCCGTATTCGCAGCAATGGCAGAGTGATAAGATATGTCTGCTTACGTGGGTACCAGCTCTTAGGGAATAAATACTCAACTTGTCTGAGGGGAAGGTGGGATTCTTCAGCACCTGTTTGTATAAGTGAGTTTTGTAAAAAGGTTTATTAAACTATGTAATTTAATTGTATCCAAGTAAGGAGAAACTGGACAAAAATGATGAAAATGGCAAGAAATATAAAAATGCTAGCAATAAAATGTACTAAACAAAATTACATTAAAACAGAGCAATTGCAGAGATTGTTTAACAATTTTCTTGGAAGTGTATTCTTCTTTAATATGGCATACTTGTGATCATTATGTCATTTTGACTTGTTTTGCGAAAAATATATATACGAGGTGTGGCTAGAAAAAACCAGACTGAGGTTGAAAATAAAATTTACTTACAGGTATTTACAATTTGATGTTATCTCATTCAATGTACTCCCCTCCTTTTTCTCTACACCGCTCCATGTGAGTTTTTCACTGGGTGTAGCTCTGCTGAAGATCATTTTCTGTAAGCCTGTTCATGACTTTTCTTTTACTGCTTAAACAGTCTCAAATCTCATTCTTTTCATTGCTGACTTGACTTTAGGAAACAAAATATTTCACAGGGGGCCATGTCAGGTGAGTATAGTGGATGATCTAACACGGGAATGTTGTAGTTTGCCAAAAACGTCTTCACTGACAAAGCTTTTAAACTGGAGCATTTACTGGTGGATGATCCATGCCTTTTTTTTCCACAAATCATTCTACTTTCTCCGTACTCGCTCCGTACCCGTAGTAATTTTGGTTGAATTTTTGCTCCTCTGGTACCCAATCAATGTGCACAATGCCTTTAGTATAAAAAAACACAATCATCATGGTCTTGAATTTTTATTTTGTCATTTGTGCTTTTTTTGTGGAGGAGAAGCAGGGGATTTGACATTAAAGCACTTGTTGTAACATTAAAAATGTTTCACATGCAGATTTTTCAAGTTTGTAAAGAAATTTAATGTTTACACACTGTTTTTTCCTTGACACTAAAAAATTTTCTGACTTAGAGACAAAAGATTATATGCTTATAACTGACGCTACAGGCGGAATTTTTGCGGGAGAGAGACGAAACTCAAACAGCTGGTGGAGGGGGAGTCACGTGACCAGCTGTTTGATATTCAGCCTTATTGCATTCATTCTGTGGCTAAGGCAATACTAATCCGGTTTCTTTTTAGCCAAATCTTGTATAACTATACCAGTTTTAGTTTAATCAACATAGTTCAAATTTAAATTTCCTAGGTACAAGTTACTAATCAAAATAAGGGAATCTTGAAATTAAAATTGAAAACTAGTATGCTTAGATATATATATATATATATATATATATATATATATATATATATATATATAGACTAATTTTAATGTCAATAGCATGAATATGAAAACAATGGAAGTTTTTGATAACATATTACTGTACAGAACTTTGATTAATTTAAATCAGTTTATTCACTACGAGCCACAACAAATTAAATAGCCTTACCATGTGGTAAACATATCAAAAGTTGCTCATCCCATGATATAAACAATGCAACCAACTTGAGCTGGCTTTTTATGTAAGTAGTTGTTTAGTTAATAAAACTACATTAAATTTCATGTTAATGTATTTAAATACATAATTTAAATCTTTATTATTTTGAATGATCTGAGACATTTTTTATTCTTTAAATAAGTGAAAATTGGGTATGTTGATTCAGAGGGAGGATGTTTATCATTCAATGTCCCCAACGGTCAAGTGCTGGAAACTTACCGAGGGGCCTTCGCGACAGTCCATTGTGACCCAGGCTACTCGCTGGTTGGTAACCAGGGGCTATATTGCAATGGGGCAGTCTGGAATGACACTCTCCCAATATGTAGAGGTTGGTAATGTACAAGTTCATATAAATGTTTTTTTAATACAAACTATTTTATTAGCCAAGTAACAATTTATATTTCTAATCATTATTTATTGCAAAATGTCAAAATCAAATTTAATAACCAGAAACTAGACTGTGTTTCTTGCAGAAAGTTTCTTTGGATTATTTAGTAACTTATTGTGTTGTTCAATTGTTCAGTTTGAGAGTTGTGTTTAATTGAATTATTTGTTGTAATTTTAGCTGAATAAGTCCTTTCTTTTGGATGCTTTCCTGTACATAAATCTTTTTTTTTTAACATTTCAAACAAAATTATCAACAAAAATAACTAAACAAAAATATTTTAAAGAGCTAGAGTTATATTTTTCATATTTATAATAATAATAAATCGATATTTTTAGGTGTTTAAAAATATTTAATACTCAACATAAGTATCAAACTCACTTCTATCAAAGTAGATATAAATTATAGCCAAAATAATATCTTTTCCATGTTTCTTGTTCTATGTTTTAGATGCTTTTATTTTCATATTTTAAACTATTCAATTCAATGGTAATGCTATCATAAAAATTAAGAAATCTGGTTTTTTTTCCTAAAATTATTATTACTAACATTATTTTATACTAAAAATAAAAACATCAACAAAAATAAAGAAACAGCCAACTAATATTGAAAAATAAGGTGACTTTTAGTAGTTACTTTATTAACTACTGGTTGAAAACTAAAATATTTCAAGTGAAAAAATGATTGTCTTTATAGTTAATACAGGGTCCAGCAGAAAAACCTCCCCTATTAGGGAAGCTAATGAAAACAAAACAAAATAAGGTAGGAAGATTTTATTTTTATTAACTAAAAGTACAGATTGTGCCATTTAAGAATATGTACCATTTCTTAACCTTTTAAACAATACTTCTCTCAAATGGTTTCCCCCACTGTTGACACACTGGTTGAGTTGTTCTCTGAAACTCTCCATTACTTTACGAGTCATGTCAGGTGGAATGGCTTCAACTTCTCGTTTTATCACTTCTTTGAGGGTTTGTAATGTTTAAGAACGATTTTCGTAAACCTTAGATTTTAAGTAGCCCCAGAGAAAATAAATGACACGGTGTCAAATCCGGCGAGAATGGTGGCTAGCCTATGGCATCACTCAAGAGATTAAGTGTCCAGGAAACATTTCCTTCACCAGTGCCAGTAACTGCCGCGCTGTGTGGGCTGTAGTGCCATCTTGCTGGAACCATACGTTATGTCATCAAAAAGCTCCCTTAGTTTAGGCTGAAGGAACTCACGAGCATTGCACTATACTGTTCATTGTTTACGGTTATCGCACCATTTCCTTTGAAAAAGTAGGGACCAATCACTCCAGAATTAAAAAGAGCACACCATACTGTTACTTTGGGGCTATGCAGTGGTCGTTGATGGAGTTCTTGGGGGTTGTGTTCAGACCAGTACCTGCAATTTTGGTTGTTCACTGCTCCGGAAAAAATGTGTGCCGCCTTGTCAGAAAAATCACAACGTCTTCTGCGCGAATGTTTTGAAGAAGGTCTAGGCACAATGTTACATGGACACCACAGTTTCTTTAAATCAGTTCCAGAACAACAACAATTTTGTAAGGATGCATTTTAAAATCTCGATGCAAGATCCTTCTCACACTTCTTCAATCAGATAATCGTAATGCTGCCGTATATTTTTTAGTGGAACATTAAGGAGATTGTTAAATTGACGCTCTGGCCAGGCCCTGTTAATTAACATTTCCTGGCCCTGTGGACCATAGCGCAGTCTGTGGTCGACCAGGTGGCTTCCGTTTTAATGCGGAACCTGTCTCACGAAAGTTAGAAACCCAACAATAAATTGTTTTCTTATCAGGAACAGGATCCCATCGTGAACACGGAAGGCACGTTGATTATTAATAGATGATCCGCCATTTTGAAGAAACTGTTCCACGACGAACGAACGATGTTCACCCGTCTACGCCATGGTGTACACTGAAAATGCAGCTACTCAAGGACGCGCCCCCACTACTCTCTTGTCTGCCTAACGTTACTTTCTAATCGGGGAGTTATTTCTGCCGGACCCTGTATAACTAAACTAAATTATAATACTGTTAATTTATTTGCATAAAACTATGTTTGAACAGAACTGTTTTGTCTCCAAAAGCTAATAATAATAAAAATAAGAATGAAATACTAAACTTCTAAAGCTAAATTTCAGAAATTGGAGGATCAGTTCAGAAGGAATGTGACTTTGAAAGCGAAGATCTCTGTGGCTGGACTCATGATGCCAACCAGGATTTCAACTGGAAGAGACACAATTTTGCAACACCCTCTGGTTATGTTGGTACAGGACCTTCATTTGACCACACACTGGGCCGTGGTCTGAACGGTAATTGTAATATTAAGAGTTTAGGGCTAGATTAGATTAGATTAGATTAGATACACCGGGTTGTGGTCCTGTCGCCAAGCCCACTGCGCCTAGACTCCATGGCCCTTTGCGCCCCGAGACTGGCGACAGTGTCACAAGAGACCAGTCCCCCTTATGAAGGTCATGATCTCCCCGAGTGTAGCCCTTCTAATATCCTCTGGTTCCAGAAAAGCGGCACCCAGAGTCCTATACCTAAGAGATGAGAGAGCTCCACAATGACAAAAGATGTGTATGGAGCTCTCCTCATCCTCCTCGCTGAGCCTACATGTGGAGTCCTCTGTTAGGCCCATAATATTCATGTGTCTATTAAGAAGATTGTGTCCGGTCAGCATACCCGTAACCGCCCTCACCTTGGCCCGGTTACAGCTCAGCAGATCTCCGCTGTACCTGTGACCCGGTCCTTGGATAAGAGCACGAGACTGCCTGAGCCCGGACTCGGTCCTCCATCTACTATCGTGTTCCTCAGAGGTCCACCTGTCAATTCTTCTTTTTACTTTTTGAAGAGGGATACCAAGAGCCAGCTCCGGCCCCAGCAGTGGGCATTTTGCCCCTCTCCTAGCCAGTGCATCGGCTCTCTCATTCCCATCAATACCAGCATGCCCAGGGACCCATATGAGTCTCACCTGTTTACGCTGGCAGAGAGTCTCCAGGATCCCCTGGCACTCCCATACCAGCTTAGAGCTGGTACGTGGTGCCATGATCGCCTTTATCGCCGCCTGGCTGTCCGAGCAGATTGAGACAACTCCTCCGAAGCCACCTAGACGCATTTCTTTTTGTGTGGCTATCATGATAGCCATCACCTCCGCCTGGAAGACGGTTGCATGGGCCCCTAGAGGTACAGACAGAACTTTCCGTGCTCCCCTCCCGTACACCCCCGCACCTTCTTCTATAAGTGAGCCGTCTGTATACCAGACGCTTCCTTTTACTTATGCGGGCTCGGTACTCCCCATCCACTCATCTCTGCTTGAGAACGGTAATTAAAAAAAAAAATAAATAACATATTAGTAATATTAAGAGTTTAGGGCTACAAAACAAAATGTTGAACAATCTTTAAAATTATTATTTGTAAGTGTTTACTAACATCAGTTTTATTCAGTGGCTCAAATAAAGGAAATAAGAAGACTGAACAATTATTCACTTTCAGAAAGCAGTAAGTTTGGTAGAACAATTGATTATTTTACACATAAACAGCTATAGGTGTGAGGAATAGTTTTAAATTTGTTCATCATTTTGTGATAGGTGGAAAAATAAAATAAAAATATGAAACACTGTAAACTGACTACTTCCCAAGAGAACTGTTAAGATCACTATAGATGGCTACACTTAAAAAAAATAATTGGATACAAAAGGAATTATTTGGTATTTCAAGCACATTTCTAGATGACATAACATTGTTCTATTCTGAAGCAAATTTAAAAAAATATTTAAAATAATTTAAAATTTTAAGAAAATTGTGTTATTTGTGTTAAAAAAACCGCAAACGTAAAAACAAAATATATTAATTTTTCAGAGATTTCTGTTTAGTTAAATCAAAAAATGGCCATTTGTAAGGGCGAAGTTAGGACTATGAAGTCCTCCTTTTGACTTAACTCCACTCTTCCAGTTTTAGTAATGATTTAAAATAACACAATTTTTGTTGCTTCACAACTGTAACTGTTTAACTATTGAATAGGTAGGCTAGTATAAACATATTGGTTTTATATTGAAAGATAAACTGGAGAAAACACCCCCCCCTTTTTTTCAATAGTAAACTGAGTGAAAAATAGTAAAAAAATGAGGGATGGGGCTTACTCAGAAACATCTGGAACTGAGTCAGTCTCACTCTTTGCCTGAGGAGAGTGCCAGTGGCAATGAAAATTTGTGTTTTGTGTTGGTGTCTTCATGTTTTCATGTATATTGCATTAGTAAACTTGTCTTCATAGGTAAGTTAGCTGATGGCCTGTCTCTACTATTACATTAATTCTTGGCCTAGTGCATGCCATATAACCCAACCTCATAACTACAATCTAGAACACAAAATCGCTTTATCAAAATTATTTTTGAAAAAAGAAAGTAAGCTCCTATCAGTACATCATTAGTTAATTGAACTACCAGTAAAACACCTTTTTTTTCTTCTTTTTTATATTGACACGTAAAACTACTTAAGTCAGTTGATTCAGTTTTGTCAACATGGCTGTGACTACTAAAAAAGAGTTTCAATGCTATATTGTCAATGTCATCTATTTGGATAGTTTGAATTGGCTTATTTGGATAGTTTCTTTTTGTTCAGGTAATATATTTAATTGAGCGAATGAAAGAAAGCTTATTGTTCAATATATTACAAACATTTTGAGATGTATAGTTTACATTATGTAAAATATAAAAATAAAACATAGCATAATACATAATATATTTAAAAATAATAGTGGAAACCACACATTTTTTTAACTAAAATCTTATTTTATTATAAATAATAAAATATCAATAAACTAAAAAAATCAATGTATATTTTGTTTAAGGAACAATACCCCTAGGTTAAAACCTGTAGGGGAAAAGCACGATTTTGCTCATTTTAAAAACTTAAAGAAGAAGGATAGATGGCCAGCCAGGCTTATAACATAAATCTTTAACACGTTCACTGCGGCGGTCTCCGATCGGAGACTAGCCGAACCAACGTCGGGTGCGTCCGTCTCCCATCGGAGACTCTCACTGCGGGCAAAACAGTGACCTTGACGAGGCTCAACTCGACGCGCCTATAGATCCAGTGGTGGATGAAGACGACGCTATTGATGACGAATCAAACGAGGAACCTGATGACGTAAGATTTAATTACCAATGGTGTCCCAACACAAGCGGGCTAAGACAAATATCTTTTACAAAGACAAATGAACTGCTTGTACCGGTACCTGGCGATAATAGGCCAATTGATTGGTTTTCACTTTTGCTTGATGATGAAATTTTACAGGAGATTGTCATTGCAAGTAATGAATATGCGTGGCAGGTTTTCTTGTCACCTAATTTGACCCCTAAATCCCGAATCAACAAATGGAAGGAATTAACTATTGAAGAGTTGAAGGTATTTATTGGGATAGTCTTACACATGGGTACAGTGAAGCTCAACCGGCTCAGTGACTATTGGAAAAAGCACAGAATGTTCAATTTCGGTTTTGTGCGTGAGCAAATGAGTAGAGATAGATTTTTGATAATTTTACGCTGTCTCCACTTCAGCCGCAATGATCTTCAACATCAACAACAGGAACCAGTGGATCGACTCTACAAGATACGAAAGCTGATTGACCACTTCAACAGTAAAATGTCTTCAATATATTATCCTGCTAAAGAACTTTCTATTGATGAGGGCACTGTTCTGTGGAGAGGGCGCCTGCAATTCAGGCAATACATAAAAGGAAAACGACATAAGTATGGTATAAAACTGTACTCCCTATGTGAACCAGAGGGTCTCTGCATAGCCTTTACGGTTTATTCAGGCAAAGGAGGAGAACTTAGTGGGAAAGGGCACGGTATAAAAGTGGTGGATTTTCTCATGCAAGGAAAATATGATGTTGGACACTCACTCTTTATGGACAACTACTATAATAGTATTCCTATGGCAACCCATCTTCTAAGTAACGGCACATATTGTACAGGAACTCTGGTGTCAAACAGGAAATACCTTCCCGCTGACGTAAAAGCAGCGAAACTGAAAAAAGGAGAGAAGATTGAACGGTATGCACAGGGAATAATGGTTGGCAAGTGGAAGGATAAACGTCAGGTTTTATACATTTCCACTCAGTTTGAAAATGATTGGACTATCTCTACCAATCGCTTTGGGACACCATGTGAGAAGCCCTTACCAATTGTACAGTACAACGCCCATATGAAGGGCGTTGATCGTAACGACCAGATGATGAGTTATTATTCAATGGAACACAAATCACTCAGATGGTACAAAAAAATTTTTATCCATTTACTTCAAATGACCATGATCAACGCTTTCAAGTTAAATGAGTTTGTCAACTACCATGGAGGAAGGAAGATGGCTCTATACGACTTCAGGTTGGAAGTAATTGATAAACTCCTGCCACAACAACAACCTGAATTGCCCCGCCCACGACAATTAGCAGCTACAAGGCATGTACTGTCAAAACCAGAAGTTCGAGACACTAAGGGAGATCGCAACAAGAGAAAGAGATGTAGGCAATGTGCGAAAGAAAATAAAAAAACTCTAACTGTGTTTGTTTGTGCTCAGTGCCCAGGTGAGCCAGGATTGTGCGCACTTGCCTGTTTTGACAAGTGGCACACCCCCTAAACATAATGGCGAACTTAGATGTAAATAGTGTAAATAAAAAAGTGTAAATAAAACTGTACAGTAGAACAATAAGGACTGTGGGATAACACAGAGAATACTCAGTGCTGCTGTCTCCGAGCGGAGACGTATTGCTCTCGACCTGCCAGGTGCTGCCGTCTCCTAACGGAGACTCAACCTATGACGTCACTTTTTTCAAGGAAGCAGATGACGGATGACATTTTCTATGCTACACCAATGTTTACTCGAAGGTAAAGTACACTTTTACTATAAAAAAAATTTAGCATATTACAAAAGTTTTAAAAAAATTTTAGCAGTGAACGTGTTAAGGTACAAAAAGTTATAATAAAAAAAAAAGAAATTTATTGAGCTTCATAATCGTAATTTTAAAGTCCTTGTACAGAATATAATAAGAGTTCAAAAACATATAAATAATGATGACTAGATACAAAAATATGTATATAAGAAAAATTACAAGAATGTACCGATAATAAAAAGGACAAGACAATACCAATAATAGAAAAAATAGATTTGTAAAAATCACTGAAAATTGTGTAGATTCACACTCACTACACAAACATCACACATGCAACGTACAAATATATTTACACACGTTTGTTTCTTTTTTTCACTTTTGGAAATAGCATTAGGCTCTACAGACCGCTCATTAGGTCACTCAGCCCCTATTGTTTTAGTACTCCTAACTCGAGTATTACTCTGGAAGGAGATAGCCAAATGAGCTGAACAAGATGATGCAAAGTCAGAGGGAACAGAATTTAGACTGCCTGGCCAAAGACTAATAAACTTTTGTTACACTTGAGTTAGTAAACTATAATGGTAGAGAGAGAGATATTGTATCTGGATAAAACGAAAGTTAGTAGTGTGTTGGATTTGTTAAATGAAGAACTAAATAACTAGGTCAGGTTTTGCATGGTTTTATTCTCATGAGCTTGAACTTGGTAACTGTTTGTTTTAGGAAAAATAATTATAAGTGTCAGGTAGACCAGGAGATAAAGGATTTTTAGGTTTGGAAAGTGGCATTGTGAGGTTTTTAGGTTTATATTTAATATTTTTAATTTTCTAAGTTTCTTTGAATTGAATATCCTGGAACCTTTTTCAAAAATAATGCCAAAAGTTATTGCTCTAGTTTTACTTGTGTGAAAGAGCTAATATATTTGTACTTTGTCCTTAAATTACCAATATCTAGCTAAATGAATTAATGGAGCTAAATTAATTAATGAGAGTATTTAATTAGTGTAATAATTCATCTACTACAATTCATTTTTCTTCTCTAGGTCATTACATGTATTTGGAGTCATCCAGCCCTCGTTTAGAAAATGATACAGCTCGTCTTTATTCACCAGTCTTTAAAGTACCAAACAATGACACTTCATGCTTCATGTTTTGGTACCATATGTTCGGCCATACAACAGGTAGTACTGCTATCAGTACACTATCACATATATTTGAATTATATAAGACATTGAAAAGAACATAATGGCAATTATTCATGATTCTTTGTCCACTCTTTCAGAAATGCACATGCCAGCTTTGAGACTGCAGAGTTAAATAAATATGACCATTTAAAATTACAACTGCTAACAGATGGATAGTTAAAAACACAATCAAAATGTTGGTGTTTTTAGAGAAATAAAAATAATTACATTTAAAACAATTGACAAAAATAACTAATTTACAGTAGGTGTTATTGTTGTGAACTTACATTTACAAGTGTTAATAAATTCTATTAAAATCATTAAAATTGGTATATTTTCTTATTAGTTATGAAATGAAACTGTAATTTTCATTAGCATTGGCTTCACATTCTGAACACAAATGTGGCTTATTTCGAAGTTTACTCGAAATGTCTCAGGTTAATCTTTGACTGGAGAGAAAAAGATGGTTTTATATACTATTACAAAGTGAAATAACAGACATGACATACATATTTTAATTGTTCATTTACTCATGTACATAGGACACCTAATGAAAGTAAAACCTTTATATGGCTCCTTATCTAGAACAGCTGCTTTATTATCTAGAAAAGCAACACATTAAGCAGATATTTTCTTATTTGGTAATTATACTACACGTCTTTAAAAAAAAAAATTAAGATATGTTTTATTCTATGATCATAATGAGGATTTCCCAAGACCCACAACAATGGGTTTCAGAGTTGATCACAAGTGTTTAGCTACAAATTAAAGTTATACCTAAAAAAAATAACAAATGTGAACTTACAAATTTCATTTGCAAAATTGGACACATAGTTTTTCCCTTAATAATTGAATCAGAACTTCAACAAGTTTTTTATAACTATAAATAGTTTCTCCTCAAGATTGTTAAAATGAAGAATATCACCCATTTTCGTGTTTTTTTGTGAAGTGAAATGGCCTCCTTAATAAAAAAGAGGATATTATCAATTTGAAATCCATGCAACAGTCGAAACCAACCAAACATAGATTAACAATGTGATAATGGACCTCATATTTGGACACTAAAATGTATAAAGAACTAAGAAAGTTGCATTTTCAGTTATTTAAGTTTAGACTAAAGAATTACCCGATAGATGTCTTATATGAAATGGATGAATTTCAGTAGAACTCAATAGTCGAATCCCGAGTAATCTGATTTTTTGTTTAATCCAACCACAAACTTTCGTATGTTTTAATATCTGGCCTTTGATCTTTTTATAGCAATGCCAATTCCTTATTAAATAGTCGCTAATTCTTTAGTGAGTACTAAAACTTGTTACAATATTATGCTAGAAATTAGTTTGTGTTAATATGAAAAATACTGGGGAAGCCTTTTTCTGAGTTTTTGTGTATTCATGTAAGTTTGGCAGTAAAGTATAGTCTACTAAATTAATGTGAGACAATAAGTTAATTTTGAGCCTCTCAAGTTTTTAAACTAGTAAAGCACAATATTCAAAATTAAATTTACATATTTATTGTAGCTCACATAGATTTCACGCTCTGGTAGGCTACTAGGTTAATGAATAAAAACAATTTCAATAACAAGAAATCAAGTATTTGATCTTATGTTGTCAAACATCAGATTCCTGACACATGTTTGTATGCTATAGGCTCTCTAAATGTTTATCTCCAAGGAAAGGATTCTGAGCTTCTGTTTTCCAAATATGGTGACCATGGAGATATGTGGCAGCAGGCTGTGCTTCCATTACCTCTGATCAATTCCAGCTTCCAGGTAGCTTCTGTTTTGAACTATATGTAAATAACACTTTGTTATTCTGTAACATTTTGCAAGTAATGCACTGAATTTGTTAATTAATATTAAATAAATTATTTACTTAATTGTTTGTTAAATAATTTTTTTATATGTTATATAAATATGTAACTTTTGTTACATAAGACTTATAAGTCTTATAATGTAACAGACTGTATAAGTCCCTTTAGACCTATTAATGTGTATTCAGTCTCCTCTGGAGTAATCTGCATGTGTGAAAGTTTTCTCTTCTGTCTACAACAATTTCTTGTAAATTTGATAGCTCTTGGCTATTCCAAAAGGCAGCGTTTTGATATCACCATCAATATTCTTGTGGACCTATAAGGTCTGACTACCTTGTGATAAGGCTGGGGCCTATAAAAGGTCTGGCTTCAGTATTTCTTCTCTCAGATTTGTTCCCATATATTACTGTTTCATCCCTCTCACGGCTTCAAATATACTGTGTATTCTCAGCTGTGACTTCAATTCTGTTTGTCACAGCAATTCTTGGAATTTTGGGAAACTCTTCCACTTAATCTGCTTACCAGCAAGATTCAAAATTGAATTCATGATAACATTTCTTGTAGATTAGCTTTAGCCCCTAGGCTTATCTTCAATACAAGTTATTTATTTTTACACCCGTTTTTAATCATACGAGAACTGGTTCTAGAATTATTTTGTAAGAAACCCAGTTAACAAGTTCTCTTCGGGCATTCCCTAACATGTATACTGATGAGACATTATTACCTATGATATACCGATGACATATTCATGCTCAGTACATTTTTTGAATTGTCTAAGTTATTAATGTAACTGTTTATTACCATGTCAATCCATCACTCGGTGTTCATTACACCATGTTCAGGAGGATGAAGAATTTTATCATGTCTAGGTTATAACAAAATTGATCTTTTTATATTTATAAGTTATCATATTAGAAGAGTGTGGTACATTATATAGTCAGACAGTTTTTGTCGTTGGATTTCAGGCTTCCATGAAACCCTTACATATGGCAGTTAAAAATTTAATTATTCTGCTGAAATTAATGTGATAATTTTATATGATAAATCATTCATTGTTTAACCTGACATAATTGATCTATTGCTAAATTTATCTTTAGTTAGATTAATTTATTACAATGAGAAGAATTAATTACTTTTTGTCTGTATATAAAGATAACACTTAGCAATCTTTTAATATTTAATGAACGAAATTAATTTCAATCTCGAAAGGTCATCATCAGTTCTATACAGATACAAGAGGTTATAAAATATTTTTTAAATAAAACATTTG
The DNA here is from genome assembly GCA_035578905.1 of Stictocephala bisonia. Lineage (NCBI taxonomy): Eukaryota > Metazoa > Arthropoda > Insecta > Hemiptera > Membracidae > Stictocephala > Stictocephala bisonia. Next base: position 143,679 of record JAQJVL010000123.1, read on the forward strand.
TACTATAATTATTTGTACAGCTGATATTATAAAAATCTAAGTAAAGAAATATATGTGGATAAGTTTGAGATTTTGTTAAATTTCATAATTTTGAATCTTCATGATAGAATCGAATATAATGTTTGAATGAAATTTGATTTGGTCGTTGAGTGATAATGATGGATTTTCTTTTGTATTTTTGTGTATGTAAAATTTTTTAATCACATATAGTTTTTTACTTACAGGTCCAACATGAATAATTGCTAAATTTCCTTCTATTGATAATGGTTTTATTAAATTAAATATTCAGCAAATATTGATGAATTGAATAGTTTGTTTTTTTTGGTATATGTTCTTTAAATCTTTTGTCAAAACTTCTTCCTGTTTGCCTAATGTAATATTTAGGACAAGTCGAACATTTAATTTTATATATTCTAGAATTATTGTACTTGTTTTCACTATCTGAAGGGTAATTAGGTTTTAGTATATTTCTGATGATGTTTTTTTTGTTTTATAGGTAATTTTATGCCATTGTTTAGAAAATATACTATGTAAAGAGTTGTTAACATCACCATGATAGGTCATATGAATGTAGTTATTTTTTTAATTGTTTTAGCTTTCTTGTTATGCTTATTTATTAATTTACTTATCAAATTTGGTTGATACCATTATTGATAGCAATTTGTTTGATAATGGTTCGGATTCCATGTAAAGTTGTAGGTCCCTTAGTTGCCTTGGCTATTGGGTTATTAATAAATTGTCTTTACTGAGGAACAGTTGACCTTAGTTAGTAACAATGACTACACTCGTTCATCTACACTCATCACACTTATTCACCTATATCTTGACAATCAGCGTCTTATAAATGAATAATGTTGAGTTCATTTTGGTAATCTTTTTCTGTAAAAGGGGTGTTTAGTAGTCTATGAATCATATTATAGAACACTGCTAATTTGTGTGATGTTGGGTGAATGTTTTATTTAAAAAATATTTAGGTTAGGTTAAAGGGCACTAGGCCAGGAATTAGTATATTGGGGAGATAGGACATAAGCAAACTTACCTTAAAAGACAAGTTCACTAACACCAGAGTAGTAGTAAACAGATACAAAAGAATCATATAATCACAAATTTTCTGTACCACTGGCACTTTCTTCAGGTGAGTGGAGACAAAGAGACTAATTAGGCTTCCACTATTGCTGGGTCGGTGGTAGTGGTGGAGGGGGGGAGGTTGCTCACTCAGGTATTGATTCAGTTTTTTTCAGTTGGTATATATGAAGTTTGCTGGTGGGGAAGGGGTAGAAGGGAAGTGGTCTATCTTACATTCAGATTAGGTGGGTCATAGGATTTTGTTATGCCTTATGTTATCCATGTATGGTAGGATAAGGCCACTCGTGAGCCCCCCCCCCCCAATACTGCCGCCTACCCAGCAAAAGCGGAAGCCTAGTCAGTCTCTCTCTCTCCACTCACCTGAAGAAAGTACCAGTGGCACAGAAAATTTGTGACTATGTGATTCTTTTGTACTCTTTACAAATATTCAATAACCTCTTGAATCTGTATATAACTGATGATTATCTTTCGAGATTTAAATCAATTTTGATCAATAATTATTAAAAAATTGCTAAGTGTTATCTAAAACACTCATAAAACGGCTATAAGTGTCAAAGAATATCTTTTGTACTTTGTTGCAGATATTAATTGAAGGGGTACGAGGAGCTGGATATGCGGGTGATATTGCAATAGATGATGTCAAATTAGCCACAGGGAATGATGAGTGCTCAGTCGTCACTGCTACAAGTAAGTACGATACATAACACAATATAAAATGAACAATTACTGAATGTATTAATCCAAATAATATATGTACTAGTAATATCAACACAACAGTTTCCTTCTTACCATCAAAACAGCAATGGACATATATAGCCTGTTGCCTCAAGAAAATAAAATAAAAAGAAATGTAAACCAAAACATTATGTAGATAAACCAGCCCTCACACTTACAACAAACTTCCTAGCTTGTCTTGAAAGGAATAACTGTTTTAACAGATTGTGCATATGATAAGAAAGCAACAATCGAGTATTATCTTCAGCTCCAAGCTTTTAAGGTGCAAAGATTCTGCCAATCACATTCAAAGCTCTAAAAGCAAATCAAAAGCTGAATCATAAACATAAATAACGAAAAAGGAGATAAAAAACCAGCAAACTCACACCCACTACCTACTCCTCAATCAATTCACAAGCATTGTGACCGATTCAAAAACTAAAACGTCAGCAGGTGTGAAGGATATATCTGCCAAAGTGTTAACCTGTAACACATTAATACTTCTCACAGCCCCAGAGCCAATGGTCTTATGACATCAACAGTTTAATGATTCTGATTCAAATTTCTTTATTTCTCTTGGTTTAATTACAGAATACCTGATTTACAAGAAAGCGTAAATATCTCAGATAGTAACAAATTTAATAGTGTTTAAGATCCCAGAATCTAGCAATGCTCCAGAAATTATGTTACATATATGGGAAATGTGTTAATTTCTGTTAATAAATATGAAACTAGCAGATTTAGCCATGCCAGCTATGGATATTAAATATAATTGTGATAACAGACACAATCTGTAACGGTCCATACCCACCCAACAATACTTATGTTGTTACAGGAAGGTTTACGTCTTGATGAGCTCACTGAAATTATGTCTTAGTTTTTTTTTTTTGCATTTTTGTAAATGCACATATTCTTCTTCAGAAAAGGCATATTTCTACATATAATACAAGGTACGTCCAGAAAGTAAGTTCCGTTTGGTAATAAAAATAATTTGTCTACAGATACAGAAAAAATATTTATTGCACTAAAATCTACAACTCTTAAACTACGTTTTTACAAAACTGCCGAAATTTTGCAGGCATTTGTCATAGCGTGGCACAAGTTTTTCTATGCCTTCTTCATAGAAGGTTGCCGCCTGTGTCTTCAACCATTTGGAAACATTTTCTTTCAGCTCTTCGTCATCGTTGAAGTGTTGACCGCCAAGGAAAGACTTCAGATGTAAGAACAGATGAAAGTCGCTAGGAGCGAGGTCAGGGCTGTACGGAGGATGGTCAAACACGTCCCAGCCAAATCCCTGTATGAGGTTTTTCGTCACATTTGCAGTGTGTGGTCGTGCATTGTCATGAAGAAAAACAACACCTTTGGACAGAAATCCTCGGCGCTTATTCTGTATTGCGCGGCGCAATTTCCTCAGTGTCTCGCAGTAAACTTCTGCATTGATTGTTTGACCTCGCGGTAAGAAATCAATCAGTAAGATGCCTTTCCTGTCCCAAAACACTGTGCACATGATTTTTCGAGGTGTCAAGATTTGTTTCGGCTTAACCTTTGCTGGAGATGAAGTGTGCCTCCATTCCATTGATTGCCGCTTAGTTTCTGGGGTGTCATAAGAAACCCAAGTTTCATCTCCTGTGACTATCTGTGACAGAAAATCTTCACCGCCTTCATCATAACGGTTCAAAAACTGAAGTGCACTACCCATCCTTTGTGTTTTGTGTTGCTCAGTAAGAATTTTCGGTACCCAACGTGAGCAAAATTTTCAAAATTTCAGTTTTTCGGTTACAATTTCATGAATTAATGATCGTGACATTTAGGGGAATTCCATAGCGAGAGCACTCATTGTAAACTTACGGTTTTCCTTGATCTTCTCATCAATCGTGTGAACCAGTTCTTCTGTAATCAAAGATGGACGCCAACTTCGTTCTTCATCATGCACTTCATTACGTCCTTCATTAAACTGTCGGACCCATCTTCTCACCATTGAATCACTCATCGCATTTTGTCCGTAAACCTCGCAAATTTGCCGATAAATGTCAATCGGTTTCACTTTCTTAGCATTCAGAAAACGAATCACAGATCTGATTTCACAAGCGGCGGGATTTTCGATCAACACCGACATTTTAAACAAGCACAACAAAGCGTACGAGACTGACAGCGATCTCAAAATGGCGCACGTTTCTTCTACTTGATACAGAGCGTCTGCATGCGCGAAACTGCGATCGCAGCGCTGCAGCGGATATAAATGGAAACGGAACTTACTTTCTGGACGTACCTCGTACAATCATTTTACGTATTTAAAGGTATGTATCAATTTAAGTGGCATCATTTATCATTAATTCAAGATACTGTAATTGGTTTAGGTTCTGCAAGCTTTTGTAGATTTAGGTTCTGAACAAACAAACTTATTTTTTATTTACATAAGTAACAATATTTTTTTATTTGGTCAGATGGGTTTAATTTGAATGTATTTTGTAATAATACATTACCATATCGAAAAACAAATATTTCCCAAATAACTTATTTTAATCGAATTTGTACTCTTGTTACTTTAGGTGAAGATTCAACCAGGCCATCAGAAGACATAAGTTGTGAAAACAGATGTTTTAATACCACAGCAGATCCTTCACAGTGTGAGTGTACTCCTGATTGCATCATCAACAATACATGCTGCCCCGATTATATACAATCTTGTACAGCAGCCACAGAAGGTATGATTGTGGGAATTTCTTATGGCATGTTCTTTTCATGATTGTTTTCCGTGCCAGCATTCTGGCATTTCATGCTTTGATTAACCTTAGTTATTCCAGTTCAGGGTGTGTACCTGATTTTCTTAGACATAATGATTACGATAATATCCATTCACTTTGTCTGCCATCATTGTATTGTATATTTTTGTAAAATAGAGTTTTTCGTAAATAAATAAATATTGTTGAAATTAACAGCTTGATTCACATTAAGAACATCAAAATGTATTGTGAGAACTAGTAAACAAATTGATTCTTCTTTCAGAATGTTGGCTTTAAAAACAATAATTTATAAAAGTAAATGAATAAAAAGAGCTATTAAGAAACAGGCTCTTTATTTTACTTTCTCAAAACTTTAATATGCTCATATGGGAATTTAACCTTCAACTAGTCGCGTGAAAAAAACAGCTAATTTAGTCACGCACGAAAGAAATTACCGGGAGAGTAATAAATAAAATACTAAATGCTTTAAACAAATTTTATTAGTGCAACTGATAGTATTTACTATAGTTTAAATCTAAATGACCACATTTAGGCCAAAATACAATTTCTTTTACATTTTTAACCAAAAAACCGTCATTTAAAAAAAAATTATGGAGTACACAGTATAAGCTTTATGTAATTTTACTAATGAAAATGGTATATGAACCTGAGAAAACATGTACTACTACTACTACATCTAAGATATAAAAAATAATAATACAAATTACAATTCAAACCTGAATCAAGTGTTTATACTTCCTCTTCACTACTCTCTCCATGATCTCCTGTGCAGTTGTTACAAAGGGAAGTCGTGTGTTGTTACAAATATAACGCTCACACTTTGTGCATGTGACAACAGTTTTTCTGTTTTCCCGCCAAGTGCAATATGCACACCGACTGGCTGCTCCACCTACACGTGGTCGTCTGAAATACCAGCGATTTTCCTTGCTTGGCGCTTAACTTGACGAGGTAGGTTGTCTTGTTGTGCTCTTCTTTTTATGTGATCAAGATATAAGTCTTTTGATAGTTTTTTCAAAAACCGGCTTCGGAAAATATTTTCTTGTTTATTTGCCAAATATATTATGTTTGCATTTACTGCACCAATGTTCATCAAGGAAAAAAAAAGAGACAGAGGCCATCTGTTTGTTTTCCTCCCTACATTGTAGGTAGCCTTTAGTTTGTCCAAGGTGTCTACTCCTCCTTTTGTTTTATTATAAAAAGTCAGGATTTCTGGCTTCATTTTGTCACCACTTTCGCTGTCTATGTCGTCTGATTTGTGTAATGAAGAAAGCAACAAAACAACTTTATCTTTCTTTGATTTGTATGAAACAAGGGTTTTGTCTTCACCATAAAGAAACACACTACTGTATAGGGGACGACCGGTATGCTGTTTCACTATTGGTGGTAATGCAGCTTTGTTCTTACGCACAGTCCCGACAAGAGATAACTTATGGTCCTTTGCTAATTTGTCACACAGAGGTATAGATGTGAAATAATTATCCACGGTGACATTTCTACTAGGTTGAGTAACAAAGCAATGGATGTTATACTCAGACTTACGAAACTCAGGTTTCGTAAGTCTGAGTATAACATCCATTGCTTTGTTACTCAACCTGTATGGGCCTTGTTGTTGTTTTCCACAATACACTTCCATATTGGATGTATAAAATATTTTTGAATCAGCTAATGCATAAATATTTATGCCATATTTAGCAGGTTTATTTTTCATATATTTGTCTAAATGGACAACGGCCTCGAAAAGGCTCTAACATTTCGTCTAATGTAACATTTTCCCCAAGGGTGTAATACTTATTGCAGTTTTCATCAAACTGTTCAAATACATCACGCAATGGTGCAAGTTTGTCAAGTTGACGCCTTTCTTGTCTGGTATCTGCATCATCAAATCGTAGACTGCTCAGCAAAAATCTCACTCCACATAGACATTGTAGATCGAAAAAATTCAACAGCAGTAAAATCATTTGTGTACAAATCATCAAAATTCTGGTGTAACAATTTCAAAGTACCAGCCATGTACAGTAGCCCAAGCAGAGCTTTTATTTCAATATTATCTGTACTACTTGCGTCTCTTTCTCGTGCATACCGTTGTTGGTTTAGTGCAATTTGTTGATTTGTATATCGAACAATGCTGTCAATCATAGGGTTAGTAAAAAACGACTGCTAACAAGCCAAGAATGAATTAATTTCCCGAGCTTCTCTTCCTGGGCCAGGTAGGTGCACTCGCAGGATATTGTGAGGCCTACGTTTAGCATTTCTATGAATAGGTGGGCAACAGAGATACCATCGTGTTTCTTCGTCTTTCCCCAAAATAAAGTTTGTGTTTCGGTTCATGTCGTAATTAGGAATGGGTTGACGAGCTAGGTTTACATCTGGTGCTGGTGGAACTGGGTTTATATCTGGTGCTAGTGGTACTAGGTGTACATCCAGTGCTGGTGGCACTTGGTCTACATCTGTCACTGGATCTAGGTTTTGTAATGGGTCAGGTTGATCTTCATCTTCGGATTGTTCGGTGTCTGTGTTATGATTAGATATTTCCACATTATCTTCAACTTCACTAGTCTCAGATAAATTGTCATTATCCTCCGATATTGGCTCTAACAATAGAGAATTAATCCTTCTTTCTTCTCTAGGATCCATTCTAAAGAGAATAATACTGACTAAATGATAAAAATGAACTGTACATCAAAGGAAATAATTATTTACACTATTTTAGTACTAAACCAGTGCTCGATTTCAGGCGGAACGCAGCGGAACGGCGTTCCGGAACCTCTCTCTGTAAAAAAACTAAATTATTTGAAAATAGTTAAAATTCTTTGTCAGTGAGTTAACTTACGAGCGTGATTAAGAACATCATGTATTTAACTGATTTATTAAACTTATGTTATTATCTATTATCTATTACGGTAAATTAACTCCCAATTTATTAATAAAGCATATAATTGTAGCTCGAAGCTAACAGATAAACAGATAGACTCATCCGCCGCCGCGCACGTGCAGTATAGCTTCCTCCCCTCCAGGTTAGAGATAGACTCGTCCGTCTGGCGTCTACTACCCACTTCGTTCATCACTAGATGCTCAGTTGCTCAGTCGTAGTCCCGTAGTCGGGAGTCCGTGTTGTCCTGTACTGTACTCTACTACGCGCTACCCACTTGCACACACGGTCTTCTTTTATTTATCTCTGTTACGTTACTTAGGTTAGTTGTGTTGAAGTTTATCAATGTATGCGAGTGTGATTGTTGTGAAATAAGATGAACAAAAAGTTAACCGATTTTTTTTTACCCTCGGGTGATACTAAAAGACTGAAGCGAACCATTGATTGTGAAGACAACCTCACACAACCATCTTCAACGACCTTACAACTGTCAACTAGCACTGAAAAGGTAACCAGTTCAGATTCTGACGAACATCACTCTAAAGAACAAGGACAAAAGGTTGAGTGTAACGACAATGCCTTGCCAGATTGTTGGACTAATTTTCAAAAAACTGAATTTTGCGAAAAATATGACTGGTTGTTAATTAAAAATGGAAAGTTAGGATGCAGTACTTGTAAAGAAGTAGGGATCTTATCTGTTAAGAAAAAAACAGGTATGAAAATTTCAAAAGAATGGGCAAATGTTGAAATAGACAGTTATGGTGACACTAAACAGAAAAAGCAAACGTCTTTAAGGAAAAAGATTTTTGACCACAAAGAGAGTGCTGGTCATAAAGCAGCTGCTGAAATCCTAACCGAAAGTAAAGACGGAAAACTGGAGAAAACTATTTTGAGACAGAACTCTCATGAAAAAGAAATAACGGGGAAAATTTTCCGAACGGCGTACAAGGTTGTTAAAGAAAATCAGTCTTTTAACAATTTTGAAACGGAAGTTGATTTGCAAGAACTAAATGGGATTAACATGGGTCGCATTTTACACTCAGACAAAGCCTGTGCTAAAATTGCTTTGCATATCAGTAAGGAAATGAAGAAAACCTTTGTAGATGAAATCATTAAGAATGATACAAAACTTGGTTTGATAATTGATGAATCCACGTCCTTAAGTAATAAGTCAAGTTTAATAGTATACGTTCGGTGTTCTTTGCCTAAAACTGGTATGAGTGGCTCCACTAACGTCTTTTTGGATCTAATAGAACTAGATGGCGTTACTGCTACAGCTGTTTTTGACTCTTTGATGAACTGTCTTCGGTCTAATGGAATATCTGACGTATTTTTAAGTAATAATTTAACAAGCTTAACTTGTGATGGTGCTGCTACTATGATCGGTAAGCACAAAGGTGTTGCAACATTATTTCGTGAGAAATTTCCTTCTGTTATTGTTTGGCACTGTGCAAACCATAGACTTGAGCTGTCAGTGTCAGACGTTATTAAATCTGTTTCAGGAGTTAATAGGTTTAAATCTTTTATTGACAAACTCTATGTTGTCTATCATGCTTCACCAAAGAACAGCAGGGAACTTCGAAGCTGTGCAACTCTTTTGGATACAGAAATTTTAAAAATTGGAAGAGTCTTGAGCACCCGTTGGGTGGCATCTAGTTTTAGATCTGTGTCAGCTGTTTGGACGTCATATGAAGCATTAGTCCAACACTTTAAAGAAGCTTCAAATGACCCATCTAGAGACAGCAAAGATAAAAGTACTTTTTCCGGACTTCTTAACAAAATCACAGAAACTAATTTCATTCTAGACCTGGGATTGATGGCAGATGCTTTGCAAGAACTTTCAGAATTAAGTGAAGCTTTACAACATCGGAATGCAGATTTGAACTATGCGAACAGAAAATTGCTAATCACAGTTGGTTTATTTGAAGAAAGAAAAACAGTTCCAGGGTCCTACTCAACAATGGCTCAAGAAGCAGTAAACAACTTGTCTTTTTTCGGGGTTCCTCTCCATACAAAAGAAGGGAGATCAGACAATCAGCCGTTGAACCCCAAAATATTTTACGAGGCCCTTAAAACTTCTATTGAAACGAGACTACTTGATGACAAAGATGTTGAGTTAGCTACAACTCTTGAAGTTATGGATACCAAAACCTGGCCGACGAAACTCCCAATAACTTTTGGGGAAAATGAAATGAGGAAACTTGCTTCCAGGTTCAAACTTAACGAAAGACAGTTAATTACAGGTTTACGCGAATATATCTACTCCAGAGAGTTACCAGAAAGCCTCAATCCTGTAAAACAATCAATTGACTCGGTTGCCATTTCATCAAGTGAATGTGAAAGAGGATTCTCTCAGATGAACTTAATAATTACACCGCTGCGATCTTCACTCAACATAAGAACGGTTTCTGGCCTGATGTTTTTGAAAATTAATGGACCTCCTCTTAGACTGTTTGATCCAGAGAAGTATGTTAACTCTTGGCTGGTTTCTGGACACCACTCGGCGCTAGCTGTCAAGAGTAAGGAAAGATCAAGAGAAGGCAAATACGAAGAAAACATGATGAAGTTTTGGAGTATATTTTAAGAACAATTTTTGAAACAGTTATGTTGTATTGTTTTACTGCTTTTCATTATGTTTATTAAAAAGTTTGAATTCAATAAAATATTTCTTTCTTTTTAACCGAATACTCCCTTTCTTACGTGGTTGGCAGTTTGACTTGTTGATTGACTGTGTTAAAGTGTTGATGTTGCTGACTGAAATTTCTTCTTACTTGATTAGTCAAAATATTTGTTTCAAGCCTTACTTTTTGAACACTAAACTATTGTTGATTGAGAAGTAAAAACAGCCTAAAAATGCGTAATTTTAAACTGAAATTTTGAAAATTTTCCGAAGGCTCCCGGACCCCCCTTTTGCTGGGGGGGTATGGAATACTCCCCAGACCCCCCGGTGTGTCCGCCCTTAACAGAGTTCCGGTACCTCAATTTTTAGAAATCGAGCACTGACTAAAACCATATGTAATATAAATAAAATACACAAAATAATATAGAGAAAACATACACGCACTTATCCCACACGGGACTTTGATCCATAAATAACACAACTTATCGCACCCAGGAGTTTAGACCAGGTCGTCAGTAATGACTTGTTGACAGCCTCATGGGTAGCGGCACACTGAAGACAAAAGAGCACGTGATTTAAAGGGGTAGGAGGAAGAGCTGTTGAGCCAGCCCGCCTCCTCCGAGCAAAAGGGTGTATAGTCCGAACAAAATAAAATAGACCGCGGCGCGACTAAATGAAGGTTAAATCTCAAATAAACATACTTATCTGGATTATAAATTCATTACTGATTATTAAACAGATTTTATTTTTTTTACAAAAATTAGGATTCATATTGTAAATGTGATGAAAATACTGTTTGGAGTTCATTTATACTCCACAGAATCTGCAAAACTAGGATGGACAAATGTGAAAATGTTTGAAAAATGTAAATCTCTTTGCTTGATAATGCAAAGTATGCTGGTAGATGTAATCTACCTTTTTTAACAATTTAAAGCTTCTACATCAACTAGTTTTGTAATTTATGAACATATTGAATATTACTGTTGAGTTATGAAGCTGTAGAAAGTACCCAAAAGAGTAATTCAATAAAATGAAGATCTAATTGAAAATTGTGATTAAATATGTCTAAGTCTAATTAGAAAGGGTTACTCTTGAACAGAGTAACAGTGTTCCAAAGTGAGACTATCATAGTTACGATACAAGGAATAAGATAATTTTGGAGTGGCGCAATATAGGTTTAAGATTCCTGCTGAATTTATTACTGACGAAATAAAATTAATTAGAATCATTGATATTTTCAAATAAAAACTAAAAAATACCTAATTAATTATTCTTTTGATGAGGGCTAGAGTAGATGTAGTTTTTATATCTTATTTTAGAAGTTATATTGTATTTATAGAATTTAAACATATTTAGCTATATTAGACAATATGTTCAAAGAACAAAAATCATCAATCTGTATTTTACAATATTTGAAAGATGAATCAAGAAGTTTGGCTTTGAAAGAATACTAAATATCAATATCAGGGAATGTACTTGAAATCTGCCTTAGTGTTTCAATACAGCGCTAAGGTGCCAATGACTGGTTTATCTTTTTAAAGCTAACAAGGGCGAACAAAATTAACTGTAAAATGATTTAATTACGTTAAGCAAAGTTTGGACATTTAAGGGAGGACTTAAACCTGTAATCATAAAAAAAATTAAATCATCTTTTTTAAACAAGAGGTAAAATTAGTACTATAAAGCCTATTAACTACTTAAACTGGTGAAATCAATAATTGTTTTGTAATAATAGACATAAAACAATAATTAGTTGTACTACTGTGTCATTTGCAAACATTAGTATAAAAATATAAATTTGATAAAGGAAATTTTAAAAGATTTCTTGAATATTTCAAATCAAAGTCAGATATTGTAGAATAGTGAGAGACTATTATTAGTGAAATTTGATAAGCAATAAAGTGGTCTCAGTATTCTGACAGAATTTTTCATAAAAAACAGTAAAAAATGTTATAAATGTTGTCACCGTTGAAGTAATATGGTCATAAAATATTCCATATAAGTTTCAATTTTTAATTGCATTTTATAAATTTGTTGTTTGTTTTATAGCTTCAGAATGGCTGTCTTCACAAAGTGAAACAGAAGAATCAACAATGGATGAGATTTCATCAACTGTAACAACTCTGTCAGAGACAATTGTACCCAAGACAAATGTAACATCAATCATAATAAATGAAGCTTCTGTCTCAAAAGCATTTGAGGTGATTACAATGAAAGTCCAGAACGCAACGCCATCAACACCAACAGTTATTACTACTTTTCTCCCAAGCACAAAGAAATTGGCTGCTTCAACCTCTAAAGTGGATTTGATCAACAAAGCAACAGATCAGAAATTTATTACTCTAAAACCCAAAACTGATTACTATTCTGTAAGAAATATTAGTACTATGACAAGCTCTAACACACAGCATATTTTAAGATCATTTACATACAGTACTGTATCAACTGTGAATAATCCCACACTTTCAAGTGTTATTCATGAAAAAACCCAAAAGATTATAATTCAGGATGCAGCGTCTACAAACTCTACAATTGCTAAACCTGTTACTACAACACCAATAACACATTCTCAATCTGTGAAACAAATTTCATTAGTTACAACAAAAAATCCAGATATTAAACAGACATTTTCACTTATGCCTGTTATCAATAAACGTAATCATTCATTCACAAATGAAGGAATCTCAACAACTCAAAGTTATAAACAAAAAAGATCTACTGAACAAACTACATCAAATCCAGTTTATAATAAAACTAAAGGAGCAATCCGAACGACTGTTTCTTCTAAAACGACAGGAGCTTTCAGAAGACGAATAATTTTTCCCACTGAACCAGTTCCATCAACTATTCATCCTTATGCAACAAAAGCAGTATTTACCAAACCAACTAAAAAACCTTTGATTTCAACCAACCCAATGAAAACACAACAAATTATATTCAATACCCCACCCCCTGTCGTTGTCTTCAGAACTCCTAAATCAAATAGCAAACAAAAGTCAACAATGACTTTATACAACAGCTCTGTTGCAATAACACCTAAATATAACATAACCCCACTATACCCCAAGTTCTTAAAAAACTCAACGAAAAAGGAACTGAAGTCAAGAAATGATGTTTTATATCATGGATGGAATAAAGTAAATGCAACAATAATACCTCTCTCTTCTTCAAGATCAACTACTACTAGAGAAAATCTTTCTTCAGCAATGCCCACTTCATCTACACTTCCCACTACTTCTACATCAACACAACACAGCACTGTTTTGAGTTTTGATTATGAAAATGCTGTAGAAAGTAAATGGCGAACTAAACACAAACCTATCAGAACAGGTAAGATTATGTTCAGAAACCTCATCAATCATAGAGTCATAATGTTTTACAGAAGAAACAAACTGCAAACTATGTATGCAGTAGTAATGAAAGGAAAGATAAGCAGCATACTTGATAAACTGGTACACTGTAGATAGAGACACAATCACTTCACAAAGAATTGGATAGTGAAATATTTTAGGGCCACTGGCCCATTCTTCAGTCACTAAACAGCTAGTTTAATCACCTCAACACTAGTTGTTTAGTGACTGAAGAAGAGGCCAGTGGCCCAGAAATATTTCACTAATCAATTCTTTGTGATGTGATTGTGTCTCTATCTACAGTGTACCAGGTTCGTTGCTTTCCTTTCCTTTCATTACTACTGAAATCCTAGGCCTAGTGCCCAAATTTAACCAGTAAACTATGTATAAAAAAAATTATTTCATACTATACTGCTCTAATATTTGATAATCTAATAAAATATAATAATAAAAAACTGTAATGGAGACTGATTAAATTTATTTAAAATAAAAAATATATGTATACAAACCTTAAGTTAAGAATAAGCGTCAAATTACATAATGGTAAGGAAATCGGAGTTGAAAAAATATGAAGAAGTTGTTTTTATAAAGAAATCTGGTCAGGAAACCAATAAACTTAGTCGTAAACTTTGATTCTACCATTGGAAAAAGAATGTTTTGGATATTTATAAAATATAAACTTTTATTATTCTCAGTTTTATTTGGTTGTACTAAACATTTTTCTATTCTCTGTTTTGATAATGCCTTTAGAGACAATAAGACCATGAAAAAGTACCATCAGTTTTTAACTTTCATTTTTATTGATACATTATTGAAATATTTTGAAACTAGATGTCTCATAATCAATTCATATCATTAGTTTTTATCAAAAATTCAATTTTGGTTTTTTCAACATTGTTGAATTTATTAGTTATTAATCTGCGGCTTCTTAACTGCCACAACACTCAGTGCTCAGTTGCTTTATGTAAATCAGAGTAGTCCGAAACTTTGCAATACAAAAATAAAAATCATTTAAATAAATATTTTATGACTAAATAATTTGGTAATAAGTTCGAATGTACAGTAATACAAAGAACATACACAACAAACATATTTCAGGCAAAAATTCCTAATAATTTCATGTATACTAAGCGATCCATAGTATATGTTTGTGAGGTTCTTATTCTGATTTTTTTAGTGCAAAAGAACCTGGTATGATTTTGATATAGTTCAAATTGCTGTTCATTGTTCAGAAAAACTAAAATATTTAAATTCTCAAGTTTATATATTGAGAATTAAAATATTTTTTTAAATCTTATTCAAAATATATTTATGAACATTTTTTAAATATCACAGTTAAAAGACTAGGACAAATCTTATTAAATTTTCCATTTATATTATTCTCACTCCATAATAAGCTGTAATAAAATAGATTATTACAGATTCGTATGAGATATTCGTGTCTATAGTAAGCTATCTAGGAAAATTAAAAAGCAGACAAATTGTAAAATTTGATAAAGGATTCTAATATAAAAGGCTTATTTAAGTGTTAGAAAAGTGTTAACAGACTAAAGCCTTGATTAGTAAAATTAGAGTACATCAAGGAACAGGGCTATTTTTGATACTAAATTAATAATTATCAGTAAAATTTATGTTTGATGAGTATAGTATATATTTATTTATTCATAAGACGCCGATCATCAAGATATGGGCGAATATGGATTTCGAATGAGTGTAGATGAGCGGATGTAGTCTAAGGAGCCGACTATTCCTTAGAAAGTGTCATTAATTAATTATATGTACTCTTGTTACACCAAGCACAGTAGAACCTCAATATCCCACATAGACCTATCCAACATTCCGATTTAACTGAGGTACTCGTCCCAAAAACTATTTTGTAATAAAAATTTTTGAAAATAATATAGTTTATTATTGTTCTGTAATGGCAAAATTTATGTACTTGGATGGGTTTTTTCCCAACCAGCGCTGTTATGTTGCTTACTGTTACGTTGGTGGCGCAGTGCTGTAACCCAGCTACTTGGGGACAAAGTGTTTGGGAGATTGTAGGCGATAGGTTCCATTCTCGGTTCTCTTAATACTGACACGGCGTCCGCTCAATGGTTGTCATCAACGTAGACACTACTAGAGAAGTCTGGAGTGGTCTGTGTTGAATGGTAGTCAAGGTTCGGATGTTGTGTAGGGAAGAGAACTGAGTCTGAGACCTGTCAGTTAGCTGAAAAATCAGACCAACACTACGTGGTTCGGATTCCACGTAAATCTGTAGGTCCCATAGTTGCCCTGGCTATTGGGCTATTAATAAATAGTCCTTTCTGAGCTAAGTCGAACTCAGATAGTAACAATGACTACACTCGTTCATCTACACTCATCACACTCATTCACTCCTCATATTCGCCCATATCTCTACGATCGGCGTCTTAGAGATGAATAATGAATACCCTGTGAGTAAGCAGCATCACTTTTGTCAATGTGTTGAGTGTATGGTAGTTTAGGACATACCGCACTTGTAAAAAGGGGGAAATAACAATCGGGTGACTCATGCACTCTTTTTCACTCTATTAGTATGTTGTATTAAAGGTTTTTATGTGTTACTTGATTGTGCAAGGCTTATTTATCACATTATTATATGCTAAGTATTTTATAAGTTGGGTAAAAAAAACAAAATTTGTGACTGTACAGTACCGTAGTTTGTGTTTATTTATTCGTTGTACAATAAAGTAGGTTCTTGAAACTGTTAACTCTTTTCTACATGAATATTGTTTATATTCTATATATATTTATTTCTCATATTATTACATGCATATAATACACTAAATATTCTAATAATATAATATGATACATATAAATTACATGACTATAGTGAATAGTCAAAACAGTTACATTAAGTATTTGCTCATAACTAAATGACAATTGGTTGTGAAACACTGAGCTTTATCCCATAGTCTTATTTTAAATCTTAGTAAGTACATTAAATCACTATGCTTTTATTTGTATAACTCTTATAAATATTGCAACAATCACAACTAAGTTAATATATTTTCCATGATTTGGTGAATTAATTTATAAAAGTTATTTTATTATTATAAATACTAAAACATGACTTAATAGTTCAAAGATAGACATTTAAATTAAGTTTCAATGATTGTGAATATCAACAGTGCAAAATATAACATTTGGTTTCTTTACAGATTCTCCAAATATTGCTCCATTAACAATATCCTCGTCAACTGAGGGAGAGTATATATTTGTGTGGGTCGGTGTTGTGCTGCTGATCCTTTCTACAGTGTTAATCAGTGCATGTATGGTTAAAAGAAGTAGAAGAAATCGTAGAACTGATGAAGACGATGAACTTGACATAAGATTTCTAGCTTCTGATGAAATGCTGGACTTTACTCTTTCAAGGCCGGACATATCAGAAGAGAGGACTTTATAAAATCTACTTAAGTGGTCTTGCTGAGTTTAGTGTTTATCAGTATATCTTAATTGGAGTAAAATATATTCTTAGTGCCTCATTGATTTTATATTTTATACAAAGACATTGTAAAAATGTTGATTGGTTTAAATATGGTATGAGTTCATTCAAATTGAATGATGAAACACTGGAAATTAGAATTTGTTTAAATTCAAGTACTATTTTGTTTTGATCCTGCATCCTTTAAAAATTAGTGAATGTGGAATCAAATAACTAAGCAGAAATGGTATTCATTGTAAATAAAGGAATTTTTATTTGTTGATAATAAAGCCATTTATCTTATTCTTGTATATAATATGTGAAGCCAGTTTTTTGTCAACATAACTTCTCTTTATTTCTTGGCCAATTTTAACGTTTTAAGGGTCTGCCCCTATTCGAAGTTGTGCAATAAGGTCATAATTTTTCAATATTTTCACCCAAAGGGCACTGGAGGGCCCCAAAGTACATTTTTCGGCCATTGGGAAGAGACTTTAACTAATCAAAAAGTAACAGCTGTTCAAACGAAACAATTATGTTTATGATATTTTAACAGCTGTTGGAATGTAAATAACGATGTTCACAATATTGATAAGGAGATATATATATATATATATATATATATATATATATATATATATATATATTTATATATTATAGATCTTTCATTAGAGAGTAAGTTTGATCCAGTAAAAGTTTTGTTTGATATATAAATATAAAAAAGCTAATGCTTAGCTATCTGGGTGTCCGTAATCATCAGCTGTTAAATAAAATAAATGAAAACTTTTAAAATATGCTAAGAAATAACATTGGTTGTTTATATTTATTCTAAAAATCGGTTGCAGCTCAATTGCAGTGTGCAAAGGTGCTCCTTAGTAATCTATATTTTTGATCCAAATATTGTTTACAGTTATTTGATCAATTATATATCAGTTTAATATTTACAGAAAATGTTATAAAAAATAGAAGCTTGCACTTCTTGCACTTCAACAATAATCCAAATTTAATAGAAAACCCTCATGTAACTAAAATTTAATACAACTGGCTTGTCTAAAGCTGGTGGTAATGTTAATATTTGTGTCACGTTTTGGAACTGTAACTAATATGGTTCTGGAGTTTTGGTTTTTTAAAATAAAAATTTTATAGCTAAGCGAGATAAGACACATCATCGTAAAAACTGTTTTGTTTATTTTCATCCATTTAATGATTTACCAAAGTTTTCCCTTTCACTTTTCAGACTCTGTATATAGACTCTACTATATAGCAAAATATCACAGGAGTTTCTCTTCTTTTCGCATTCACTGTAAAGTTGCTTATTTATAATAATTATTATTTAAGCCACAAATACTAATTATAATGACATAAAAGTTGCAAATCATATATTTAGTAGTTTTAAAAGTTAGGAAACTAATAAAACAAAATTGGTATTTCTATAGATGTGAAATATAAATTGACATTAACTGTTGAATTACTTTTATGGTAAAAATTGAGTTGGTCCTTTCCAGTTGTTAACATTTATACGTTTGATTTTTTGTTTACTTAGCATTATCTGAGAAATTTGATGGTTCAGTTTGTCCTGATGGACTGGCGTGTGCATCAGGTTTTTACGATCAACCAATCTCCTAATAAAAAAGTAGTAGAAAAACTCTGCAATACTCAACAGACTTGCTCCAAGAAAGAATCCAATAGTTCCACCCATAGAAACTGTAACAAACAAAGTTTTTAATTATTATTAATACTATTGATATATAATACTATATATATATATTATTTTTAGCATATGACTCAAAATCAAGGGAATTGCAAGTAATTAACTCAATTTTCAACAGTTTTCAGATGTTGCTTTCAGATAAACTGGACTTGATCCACATCTAAACTTCAACGTCGGTACCTATTTACTCATTCTTGAACATTAAGGCCTAGCGCACATGGGCGATTTTTCAGTTGGTGTGATGATTTAGTTGTGCAATTAAACAGTTGAGGTTAATAGCTACAGGCGTACAGGGTCGACTAATTTATCATAGTTGAATGATGGATTTTGTGGAGTTAACATGTATTTGTACACTCAAGAACGACTTGCAAGAAGAAAAATAAATAACTGAGTGCATCATATTGTTAGTAAAAGGTGGATAAGGCTTTGTGGATATTATTGCCGCCATGGTGGCTCAGTGAATAAGGCTTCGGACTGCAGAGGGTAAGGTCCAAGGTTCGAATCCCCACTGAGCCAACGGTCAGTACTTCACTCGTTGGATAATGTTGACACACAGGCTTGTAGGCCCATGTCAACTAGCGAGTGAAGTTAAAAAAAAGTACTAAATGGTAAATTTTATAAACTGTTTCAACAACTGAGGGACCATGAGTCGAATATTGTCAACTATTTTAGAATGAGCATTCAGAGCTTCCATGAGCTATTGACATATGTAGGGCCACGAATAACCCATATAAATACCAATACGCGACTGACTGTTCCATCTGAAGAAAGGCTAGCAGTAACGTTAAGGTCAATATTTTGTGTTGCTTAATTAATTGTAGTTGGTCAAAACTCTTTTCTAAAATTAGCAGATTATATATACAGAGCGTTACAAAAGGTTGGGCTGGCTAAGCATTTTCATATTCTCTATGTGATTCTAAGCTAAAAATGAGGAATAATATTTTTTCAATTTCCGTTTTGTTAAGCAGCTAGACATCATTTTATTGTTTCCATGAAACAATTTATATCTTTCTTGTTATCTTTAGGATTATTTATTACAATACTATTATTACAAAACTTTGTAAATAGGATGTCCATCCTGCAATGAACATCTCGCAAAGCTAACTCCACAGTTTACTTTTAAATTTCTGTCTGAATACTCCTTCATCTTTGTTTTATACAGTGCATGCATATTTTCAAATTCACTTATAAATAGACCGACGTCAAAATCAGTCATAATGGAGAAACAAATATAATCACAATACGCAAGCACAACACAACAAGCCAAGACGAGAAATGAACTGCAACCATAAAGTTAACCGTGAGCGCGGACATGTTGAATCCTGTGTGGTACAAATTAGTGAAGCAACTGTTGCGTTCCCTGTGCCCGTGAACAGATTTTTCCATCATGCAATTGTTTAGATGCAAGTGAGCGCACTCTCATATATCCCCGGGCTGAACAGATTTTTATAACTGTTTAGTGCTTAATCACCAAACTAAATAATCGCCTGTGTGCGCTAGGCCTAATTTAATATAGATTTAAATAATTTAAATTTTTGTAAATAATTTTGTAACAATTATTTTGTTTACAATATGTTTACAATTAGTTACAAATAATTGTAACTACTATTTTGTAACAATATTAAATTATTTAATATTGTTACAAAATAGTAGCTCCAAATGAATATTTTTTAAATGTAACCCCAGATGTTGTGAAGTGTTTTATTTCCAAAAGCCAATAGAGCAATTGTTTTGTAAAAATACAATTAAATGATCATTACTGAGGAAATTGGTGATTGTGATGCTGGGAGATTTGTGCAAGGATAGTCTGATGGTGAGAGATCGGTGCTAGGGATGTGTGATGATGAGATATTGGCCCTAGGATAGTGTGATGGTGAGATATTGGTGCTAGGGTAGTGTGATGGTGAGAGATTGGACCTAAGATTGTGTATAGGTGATATATTGGCTCTAGAGTAGTATGATGGTGAGAGATTGGAACTAGGGTAGTGGATGGTGAGATATTGGCTCTAGATTAGTGTAATGGTGAGATATTGGACCTAGGGTAGTGTGATGGTGAGAGACTGGTGCTAGGGTAATGTGATGGTGAGAGATCGGTGCTAGGGTTGTTTATAAGTGAGATATTGTTTCTAGGGTAGTGTGATGGTGAGAGATCGGTGCTAGGGTTGTGTATAGGTGAGATTTTGGCTCTAGGCTAGTGTGATGGTGAGATATTGGTGCTATGATGAGAGATCAGTGCTGGGTTGTGTATAAGTGAGATATTCGTTCTAGGATAGTGTGATGGTGAGATATTGTTGCTAGGGTAGTGATATGGTGAGATATTGGCTCTAGGGTAGTGTGATGGTGAGAGATTGGTGCAGTTAGTCTGTGCGCACAGCCAGTGATAGCTGGACATAAGTGAGGAGTGAGGAGGGGGCTCCTTTATGAAAACTTTAGCCTACTCAAACAATTGTCTTGAGGAAGTGTTAAATATCTATCAGTACTATCAGCTAATGCGTATTATTGTAATGTTTGATATTAATATGGTTAGAAATAAAACAGCATACAGACTAACTGTTCAATCAGTACTGTAGAAATGTTTTTTAGATTCTGGATGATCCTCTTATGGCAACTTTAACTCTTTTCCAATAAATATCATTCCATTAAACATGTGATCGCCTCACCAGTCACTCTCTTTACTGACATAACTTTTACTGACATCTGATTTAGTAAAATGAGAAGAAGGTTACATTATTTATTGTTTGTCTGTTTGTGTTGTTTAATTTGAAAATAGTTGGACAGCTTTTTCATATACTAAATACTTGTATTGTGCATCAGAATTATGTGAGAAAAAAATATAAAATGGTACTCGTTTGAATAAGTTTACTTTTAGTTATTTTTGGTTGAATGGATGGATTGCCAATTTGTATCTTATGTATTTGTTTTTTGATTTCTTTAAAATTTTTCCTTTCAATATTTTAAAGAAAATAAAAAAGGGAATTTTTCTTCATTAGTTATTGATTATATTTCTAACACTATTGTATTTTGGCAAACTTACCTACAAGTTCCAAAGGTGATCTAATAACTTTACGCTTGAACTGTTCTTTAGGTAAGGATTCTAGTTCAATTGTAATCTTTGAGAAGTCTTTATTGACTGTCCCATTAGCATCTGCATTGCTAGAAAGTTCATTATGCTGTTACAAGTTTTGAAAAACTATTTAACATTTAAATAGTACAAGTAGAGTAAATGTCACAACAGTAAAACTGTAAAAAGTAAATGTCACAACAGTAAAACTGTAAAAAGTACAAGTAGAGTAAATGTCACAACAGTAAAACTGTAAAAAGTAAATGTCACAACAGTAAAACTGTAAAAAGTAAATGTCACAACAGTAAAACTGTAAAAAGTACAAGTAGAGTAAATGTCACAACAGTAAAACTGTAAAAAGTAAATTATTACTATTTAGCATGAATTGCATTTGATCACTTTCTGTGACTTTTAATCAACTAACTCAATTACATAACCATTGAATGATTTTGCTAGTTCTGTTCACTACGCAACAATCCTTGCAACATAAATAACTTTGCATCAAATTATAGTAAACACAAAGCAGAGTCCAATTGTAAGTTACATTAAAAGTATTTAGAAATAGCTCATGTAAGTATGATAAAAACATACTGTCAATTAATTAATATATAGCCTCTTGACTTCTTAAAACTAGTTAGCACAATTTCAACACAAACTGTTTAAAGCTTTTTCGTAACAATTGTTGGAGTTGAATGACACATGAAGATAAAAGTTTATCATGCACGCAAACTGTGTCTTCTATGGTAATAAGAGGCATAAGTGTCCCATTTATGAGCTATTTAGGATAGGCATAATCTATATTATTAATACAATTAATAAATTGTTCAGAAGAAATTGTACATAACGTATCTCAAAATTCTGAATAGCCACACGATTCATTTGAAAACTTAAATTCCTTGAATACTATACATTGAGCAGGTATAGTATTCAAATTTATGGTAGTATTTGTAAGCAGGTATAGTATTTGTAAATGATAAAATCAAATTTTTGTTTCTATACTTTTCAGTTATATGACTATATTTATATATAGCTCCTAATATCAGGTACAGATTTAAAATGACACATTTCTTTTTAAAGTTAATTTTTTTAAAAAGGTAAGATTGAATATGATATAAATTTTGATAATAATATTTATTTCACTCACTAACAAGGTAAATGTTACTGTAATGAGCAAAAAAATAAAATACTTTATTTACATCATAAATGTTTTATATATTTAAATGCTAGTCAAACCCATAAAAAAACATAGAAACTAAAAGGTCATATACAAAATTCAAGTAATCGGACTACGCAATAAATAGGAACGCGCCGTCCCCCCTCACAAATAACAGCTCACAAATACTGTAAAGAGCTCTCCGGGACAGCTAACATCTTAGTAATATTAATCGTATCTTCTGACGTTCCTTATCAATTCATCATCCCTATTATTCCTTATCCCTGAACGTTTCCTTTCCTGATATTGAACGCCAGAAGGTACGATTAATATTATTAATAGTTGACATTCCAGTAGTAGGAAATGAATTCCAACATCTTAAGTTCCGTTTGAAGCAGTTTACATTTGCAGGTTGTTTTATTTCAATCGTTAATTTATTAAATAAATCTGAACCTCAATAAAAATTTAATCTCTACATGCTTCTACGTTAAAATTCTCTGAAGTTAATAGTAACTGATTTCTTGTGTTTATATAATGACGTACATTTGTGAAACATGATTGATTTTGAAAAATAAAAATTGCTGAAAAATAAATTAAGTGAAGGCACTGTTTAAGACGTTCTCTGCCACAAAGTACCCTCTTCAGCTATCAGCCCGATTGAGTCCCCAGACAATTCTCAAGGCCTTCTTTTGTAAAATAAAACTCTCTCTAAATTATGCTGCCTTGTGAATCCCCAAAAAATAATTCTGTAAGACAGGACAAATTCAACAATTCCATAGTAGGAAGACAACATAATTTCCCTGGTTATTGTATGTAATAGAATGTAGTTGGCTCAAAGCATAAATGGAGCAATTCACCTGTCTACAAAGGTGGTCAATTTGTGATTGGTATTTTGGATTATTGTGCTTAATGACAGCTAAAAAATTATCAAAAAATGTCATGACAATTCAGATTCTATAATCTTAGCATTGTAAAATGGTCAAAATGTACATTGTGTGATCATCTAAGCGGTAATTAAAATCACTGTGAATCATGGTGTGTAGAATGCTACTTCAAAGTAAAATAAAATACAAGTAGAACTACTTCACCTAAAAGACTTCCTAGAAGATGTAAACTATTCTCATTCTAATTATCCTGGTTGAGATTAGAACGGATAATGTTCACATTACTTTTTTTGTGGTTGTCAATAGTAAAATTTGTTTTTAGTAGTTACTTACTAATCAGTGATCTTCGACACTACGTTGTACTCAGGCTCAGAGCAGCTTGGCAAGCAATCACACACCAATCCCAGCTTCTCTGTGTAGTCAGCTGTTCTTAAGGATCGAAGTGTTTCTATACACAAATGTCAACTTCTACTGCAAATTTTACTGAAGAAATTCATAAACTAAAGCAAATTAATAACATACATTGTCATGCATGTTTTGTATCTAAATACATTTGATTAGAGATTAGAGGTTTTTAGACATGAGAAATAGTGTACTTAACAGAGAAGAATACTGTATTAAACAAGTGCAGTTCCTAACTACATAGTAGAAAAACAATAAATTCTTATTATTTTCCTCACATAATCAGCTCAATTAAAAATCTTCCTCTGACATGAGAAATTTTTTGTTTTTGGTAGTTTTAGTGACATTAATTTTGTTGGTACACATTAAGCGCAAATATATACAGTTTTAATATATGATAGTTACCTGAGACATTAGAGAGGCAGATCAAACCTGTTAGGTTGCACGTTCGTACTCCATCTGAAGTAACAAATATAATTAAATAAATACGCCACTACATAAATATAAATTATTTAGAATTTAAAAAAACTGTTACAATTTTTGTTTAAATAATTCAAAGTGATCAGCCTGCCGCTCCATACATGTACTTTGGTGATGTCCCTCATGCCGTTCCATACATGTACTGTGGTAATGACCCACCGCCGCTCCATACATGTACTTTGGTGATGACCCTCATGCCTTTCCATACATGTACTGTGGTAATGACCCACCGCCGCTCCATATATGTACTTTGGTGATAACCCTCATGCCGTTCCATACATGTACCGTGGTGATGACCCTCATGCCGTTCCATACATGTACCGTGGTGATGACCTACCCGCCGCTCCATACATATCCTGTGATGATAAAGTGAATAAAATATATTTCTTAAAACTGATGAAATTAAAATCTTTCAAACTTTCCTTTGAATAGTTAAAATATCATCATCTGAGGTATGTTTATTTCACCTTCAATGCGGCTCAAAGAAATCACAGTTGACAATTTTGTATCAAGGGGCAAACATCAGAGTTAAAATTACATTCAATTATATCCTGATTTATTAAATATAATGACTGAAAGTGGTTATGCTTTGTCTAATTTTCCAGTACAATTCTACTCAATACATTATCAAAACTTTTAACATAGGACTGCAACTGTCTAATAAACTCTGTTTCAGTCACCAAATTGAAACATCTTATCACGTTTTTATTATTTATTTAAAAAAGTAACACTCCACCAGTCACTTTCTCTCGTTGATCAGGATATAGCATTGTCCTCATTTTGCACTTTAGTAAATCTGTATGTTAATAGTAAAATAACCATGCAATCAATACAAATGTAAATAGAAACTTAATGAAATGTTAAATCTCTTGGTGATCTCTCAACCATTACGTCATCGAATAAATACGAAAAATTAGTTTTAAAAAATGGTCCTGATTATAAGTTTTGCATAATTACTGTATATATGTGTTTATAAACTACACATAGATTTTTATCTATAAAAAAGTGTAGATTTTATAAAACTATACTAAATATAGAATATATTGGTATAGTTATGTGCAAATTCTGAATCAGTAAAAAGAACTAACTGTTTTTCATTCTTATTTCTATTTTACAATACATTTTGGTTTATCGTAAAAGATCACAAATCATTCATGCTCGTATTAATAATTACATTATACATCATGGTATTATTATTTTTGTAAATTTTAGTTTATAATAAAATTATATAGTGGTTTTATAGAGTCTAGTGAATTTTTTAATACTAATGTTAACAAATGTTAAGTTTCAAATACAATACTACTTTCAAAATATGTTATACAATTTCCCACAAAATGTAAATAAAACAATTCATTTTCTAAAAGTAGACTAAATTTAAACGTTGTGGCTATCTAGATTGAATTTTACATATCTAGCATTGTTTTTTCAGGAACAACCCCATCACTTGTTTACTAAACAAGAAATAAAAATCAAACTTTACATACAGTATAATATTAAAATAAGTGTTAAAAATCACATAATGTATAAACCTTTACAATGGTTAATTATGAACGAATTATCAAATGATAACAAATATAGATATAGCATCACCCAAAAGGTATTTTTACAAATTTGTATAGATAAAAGTTAGCAAAAAGCCAAAAAATAGCAATTTTTTTAAAGAAAAACTTGTAGCTACATATTTGAAAGTTTATAAGCTGAAATTTACTAATATACATTTATCATTTGAGTAAAATTAATAATGAACTGGAGAGATATTTATTAAAAAATGAGTTGCTCTGTGTGATGACTGTCCTAAAAATAACTATTATTTGCTTTTTAAAACAATATTACCTATTTTTGGCATGAAATGATGGGTACAGTTGCAGCGATCTATTTGAGAGTGTGCTCGGCAATCTACAACACATGCAGAGTAGCTATAGACTTTATAAGACTGTAGGTAGTTTTCTGAAGGGAAGCGGCAGTTTCGCTGAGATATTGAGACTTCCTTCACATAAGGATCATTTTCGATTTCTTTGATCTGAATAAAAATAAACATACTTATTATAATAATTATAATACTTATAATAAATAAACGTCTTTTTTTAAAATACTTTCATTTGCACCTGTTCAAACACCCGCTTAGTACAACTATTTTTTACCGATATGATCAAAAAGTTCTCTGGCGTACAATCTTAAAGTTAGGGTTAGAATAGTTTTATTCAAGGTTGTTTATCAAATATATTTAAAATAAAATGGTTTTTTTCTGTTCATTTAGGCGATAGGTTGAATATTTATACCTTTTCAGTAAGGATTTTTGGAAACCAAAGTGTTTTTATTTTAAAAATATTGTAAATTTATAGTTTTTATTTGTTCTTAAGACGCTGATCGTCGATATATTGGCAGATATGGTTTTCAAATGAGTGTCATGAGCGAATGTATGATGACACTATTCTAAAGAATAGGTCATTGTTACAACCAATTCTTTAGAAAGTGTCGCTAATTAATAGGCCAATTACAAATTAACAGCCGGTGGTCATCAGCTGATCCCTTTCAAAATTTGTTATGATTATGTTATGACACTGGGCTTTAACCAACTAACGCTATCAACCAATTAATAATAGTTTACAAAATTATGCTGACTATTGATCTATCAATCAGTAAACAAATATCTAGATAAATATTTTAACCCTGAAATATAACTAAACCTAATTGATTTTTTCTCCTTTTACAATATTGTAAGAAAATTTCTAATTTCTATTTATAAACTGTACTGGTATTTGGACAAGTAATTTAATTTTACAAATTAGGTAATAATTGAATTTTTATCCTAACAAATTAACTAACATGTGTTTGTTTTTAGTAATTTTTGTTTTTTAACAACCATTTACTATAAAAATACAATTATTGCTTGCTCGTTAATCTTGAATTAGTTATTTGTTTGAAGTACTTACTGTAAATTTCATATTGAAAACATATCCTTTGGAAACAACTTCTTTTTCTTGTTGAGGGTGGTTTAGAAAGGGCACATCTTCCGGAGCATGAAGAATAACCTTAAAAAACAGTTGAATCATGTAAAGTAAAGTGATAGTTGAAACCTTACTATCCTAACATACTGAAACTTCCATGATAACACTTACATTGAGCAACAAAAGGAAAAAATAACAGTATCTTTTTTTTATTGATTGTGGATTTACTTGCATATTAATTTTAAATCATTGATAGTATCTAATTAAAAAATTAGGTAAAAAAGTACCCAAATTATTCCCATACTGGCTATTTGTTTTATCAATCTACAATCCATAGTGCAATCAAAATGTAAACATCACCTTCCATATCATGATGATTAAATTTAAACTAAAATAATCCTTTCAACTACCAGTATTAAGTGTAATCCAAGAAAATTATTACAGATGAAAGTTGTAATAAAATCAACTCTAACTCAATAATTTCACTCCTGTCAATAGGTGAAAAAACTTATTCTATTTTCAAAGAGAACTTTACAGAATAAGTTTTAAATAGAATTCAATTTCAACCAAGTAATTTGCTAATTAGTGGACTCACGCTGAATTCTAAGAAATTATAATCAATAATTTATTTGCTTAGCAATAAATTAGTTTAACAATACTCGCTAGGAAAGGCCTCTGTTGAAATGTTTTTTATTTTTTACACTTCAAACTGTCTAGTGCTTAAAAAGTATTTAAAAAAATAAATAATCTTAGCAGAATATTATTGAATTGGAATGTCATAGCATATAAAGGAGAAAAGAATAGAATGATTTGGAAAGTCGCTGGTCATTTCCGGAATTGTGAACCAATCCCATTTGTAATAAAGATAGATTGATAGCTTTATATCAGCACCAAAGGCCTTATGTGACAAAAACATTGCCAGACATGATGCCCAGCAGCCTCTTCATTACAAAAGTGGACATGTTACTACAACATTGGCTGCATAACCTCTGAGCACCATATGGAATCACACGACAAGTTCACATCATGGACTGTCATGAGAAGAACTGTTTATGGACACGAGATTCAACCTCATGTTGAGAAAATATACATTTTAACAAATTTTTTTAGTCAACATCAGCATAGAAGCTGATTAGATAGAAGAAGGTACAAGGAATAATGTCCAAAATCATATAATCTCTAATACATAAAAAGCTGCTTGACTAATTTTCATTTTTGAATTTTTGTTCAGATTTCAAGTCCAACATAATTGCTAATTGCTTTATTTAAAGGGCATATAAAGTGTTGTATTTCAGTTCATGGAAGTTGAGAATCACCAAGATGATAAATGAATTCTCTTCTTTTGAGATATGTTGGTGGTACAAAGTATGTACTAGACTTTGTGCAAGCCTCTTTCTACTTTTGTTCTTAATATTTATAGCTAAAATGATTTCAATCTGGGTCAATATAGAATAAAAAAAAAAAAAAATGAAAAGGAGATTTACCAGCTAACTTATGCTTTAAAAAGCCCGTTTTTAATCTGAAACCAACCAGTGATTTTAGCTGGTTAAACGATCTATGTACAAGTGTACTCTTATAAACCAGAGAAATGTATAGAAGTTAGTAGTAAGATTATGTGGTTAAAATCTTGGCAAGTCTTATCAAAGGTCCATGCACAAGCGTCCTCAAGAAGATGTCTGTTAAGATATTTAATACGGTTGAATACTGGACATATCTATGTTTTAAAACAGAGAGTGCACAATTTAAAAAAAAACCTCTGTAGCTTATAGAAATCACAAATTTATCCTTAGAAATAAGTTTCTGACAATGGATCAAGTAAGCATCTCATCAGTTGGCTGTCCATTCAGTGCGCTATGAAGATATATGCAGGCCCATCTCTTTTCTCTGAAGAAAATAAAAATTGTATAAAATCAGCTATCTTACATGTTAAAGCAAACCAACTAGTACAAAATATAGGGTAATCCTGCGTGTTTTTGCCCTAGAAAGCAATCTTAATGCCATGAATGATTAAGGTTTCAATTTAAAATACAGTTAATTCCAAAGGAAGAATGATGGCATTTAAGTTTTAACTTTAACTCCTGTATCCTTCATTTGTCTGATTTCAAGGCTTCAACATGTATTCAATATACCGTAAGTTTTAGTTAGTGTTATGTTTATAAATCTAGATCAGGGCCATGCAGAAGTCTAAGTTCAAACTGAAAAATGGTTTCAACAGCAATTATTTACCTTTACTTTTTCATATGCATTGAACTTTAACTTCCCTGGACCTGTTTTTTGATTGGATGTCATATCCAGCAATCGACTCCACCTAAAAAAGAGAAATTTGAAAAGAATTTATAAACATCAACAGAGGTTGAATAATAATACGATTTTAATACGAGAAAAATAAATATTTTTATCCGTATATAATACTATACTACATGTGCAAGGTTTTTGAAGGTTCATTCCTGTCTATCTACACTTACGATGTCTTTATGTGCAGTGAGTTTATTGTGTAGCAGGGACCCTTTTCTGTTTGTAATCGGCGGAAGTAACGGCAGCATTTGAAAGGGCGTTCATTGAACTGACAGTCTTTCAGCAATTCTTTGCATGGTGCTCTGACCTATACAAAATGGAATAAAACAGTAAAAATATTTTGAATTAATTTAATTTCTCTGCAGGTTTAACAAAGTTGTGTGTTATCATATTTCATATTATTACCTGTTTGACAACTGCGTCAAAATCTTCACTGCAGTTAATGCTTCTACCGCAGTGTGCAGAGCAGGTATAACATGTCCCATAGTAAAATACTATGTCTTTGAGATAAAAATCCAAATTCATGTTACGACTCTTGCCGTAGATCCTAATTTAAATATACATACAGTAATTAGATTTAATATTAAACAATAATAGATCTATACAAATGCGTATATGTACGTAAACAAAATATAACCATTGACTATAAATTTATTTTCCGATTTAGAGGTGTTATGAAATAATTGTAATCTAAAGATAGATTAATATAATATTGTTTGGATGTATATATATACATTTCCATTTCTCATGCCGTAAAATAATTTAGAATGGAACTTAACTGTACACTGATTATTGTCTTACTTCTCATTACATTTACAGGGGTAATTGTTTTGTATTTGTAAAACATGGCACTGAAAGTCAAGACATAATAACATTTTACTAATACCTAAAGCTTCCGGAAACAAGTGTGTCAAGGTATTACTTACAATATTTACATCACCAAACATTTCGTCCATGCTGTGATGATGTGATGTGGCATGCTGAGTGTCTCAGAGATACCACTAAGGATGCCACATTACAGCATGGGCGAAACGTTTGGTGATGTATATATTGTAAGTAACAGCTTGACGCTTGTTTTCGGAAAATTTAGTTATTAGTTATGACACCGGCCGCTTAAGCTTACAAAATAAGATAATAACATTTTGGCTGTATAGTACAATCAATCAATTATATTAAATTGTATAAGTTTTTAGGCATTTATAAATAAAGGACAGCTTCATACTCAAGAGATTATGTGTTTTATACCAAGCTGAGGCGATAAGATTTGAAACGGATTAATTTGTTGTTTGTCCTTTAAGATTAGTTGTTTTTATGAGTCTCTTTCTTGACAATATTTAAAGAATATCACTAATCACTTCTGGTGGTCTTCACTGTCATAAAGTAACCTGTACATGCAACGTACAGAATAGTCTATTTCAATGTTTAGTTAAGTTACACTAGCTTCCTAGAAACTAACATAATCTGACAGAATAGAAATCTTACTTTTCTCCAACATCATAGAGCTTGTCAGACGACTCAAATTCGCAGACAGATATTGCAGGAAAGGTGATGTTCCAGTTCAAATATGTTGTCTCCATTACAAAACTAACTGCGTTGTTTTCATAGTTATACACGTTGCCCTTCAACACAATGCAGGCTCCCACCAGGCATAGTAAACACACTGTAGTCCAGAAAATTCTATAAACAATTATTTAAAGTTAATTTTTGTACACTATTTGCATTTGGTTATAATTGTTAATAATATTTATAGTTTGGCCGCTTTGATTGCAACCCAAATAACGAACCTGTGTATGAGAGATAAAGCTAGTTATTGTTATTGAAGTGAGACAGAAAGTTAGTCTTCTCCCACCACTGAACCGACGTAATAGGAAGCTCCGCCTATTACGCTATTGGCTAGGTGACCATTGGCAGGCAAGGAACGTGGAGGGAAATGAAATCTAGTACAGCTGGAACATGGCACAAGAAGAAAAGGGCTTGAGATAAGAGTGAGGAATAAGCTGGTGTAGGGCGGTTGTTGTTTGTTGTTGGTATAATATAACCAATTTATATTGAGGTTATATTATAATTTTATTTGCAATATTATTGTGTTTTAAATATATTTTTATTTGAAATACTTAAAATGTGATTGATATGTTCAGTGACCTTCCTTTAAATTGGTCGGTAGCTTAATTGGTTAATCCCAGCTTCTTAAGCTAAAGGGTCTCAGTTCGATCCCAATCAAAGTTGTAACACATTTTGAATGGGATCAGCTGATAATCACCGGCTGTTCATTTGTCATTGGCTATTAATTAATGACACTTTCTAAGGAATAGTTGGCCTTAGTTTGTAACAATGACTACATTTGCTCATCTACAACCATCACACTCATTTGAAATCCATATTCGCCCATGTCTTGACAATCAGCGTCTTAAGAATAAATAAATAAACTGAAATAATATTTATCACTACTTACTTGAATGTTTTATTTATGTTTTATTTTAAGAGGTATGCTTTGCTAACTGTATTAGTTGTGATAGATCGTGCAAGAACGTATTATTCAATTTTAATATGATTTATAATAACTACAAAATTGCAGTATACAATCTTATGGCTATATTATATCAACTTTTATAATTCAGCAGTTTTCTTTACTATCCTTAACATAACCTACAAACAAAGAGAGCTAAGGAGATGAAATGCCACACACATCATAACCCACCATAACTTCACCAGCTTATTAGTGTCTGTTGTCCCCACTCCCAACACTGCTCCTCACGCCAACTAGAGACAAAGTGGTGGAAAACTGCCCCTCTGCTGCTGAAACTTCTACATGCGCTAAATATACCACGCAGGTCGCTTTCAACCCGGTCCAATTATAGTTGAAATATTTTTTAATTACAATATTAGAAATTCTTCAAAGTAAAAACAGTTGTAATAAAAAGTTAAAATATGAGAAATTTAAAATTAGCAGAATTGACAAAAAACCTTTTATCATGACATAAACCCAAGACGCATCACATTCACACCTATGAATACCTTCCTTCATCCTTTAGTGACAAGGCGAATGAAGATAATGCTACATATTGTAACTGTTCATTTATATATTGTTCTCGCTTCTTAGATTAGATTAGATTCACCGGGTTGTGGTCCTGTCACCAAGCCCACTGCGCCTAGACTCCATGGCCCTTTGCGCCCCAAGCCTGACAACATTGTCACAAGAGACCAGTCCCCCTTATGAAGGACATGATCTCCCAGAGTGTAGCCCTTCTAATATCCTCTGGTTCCAGAAAAGTGGAACCCAGAGACCTATGCCTAAGAGATGAGAAAGCTCCACAATGACAAAAGATATGTTTGGAGCTCTCCTCATTCTCCTCATAAAGCCTACATGTGGAGTCTTCTGTTAGGCCTAGGTCTTCCTATGTCTGTGAAGAAGATTATGTCCGGTCAGCATTCCCGTAACCGCCCTCACCTTGGCCCGTTTACAGCTCAGCAGATCTCTGCTGTACCTACGATCCGGTCCTTTGATAAGTGCACGAGACTGCCTGAGCCCGGACTTGGTCCTCCATCTGCTATCGTGTTCCTCAGAGGTCCACCTGTCAATTCTTCTTTTTACCTTTTGAAAAGGAATACTAGAGCCGGCCCCAGCAGAGGGCACTTTGCCCCTCTCCTAGCCAGTGCATCGGCTCTCTCATTCCCATCAATACCATCTTGCTTCTTAAAGAACTGTCTCTTATTGGTCATGTTTGATTCTTTAATTAGTTGACCAATTAGGTTGACAGCAAACATAGCTGGGAGATCACACACATGACAGTTCAGCTACCAAAATTGTCGTTTGTCTAGCACTACTCAGGGTACTGGTACAGCTTAAGGATTGCTGCGAACATCATCTCCCTGCTTCTTGGACTGAATGAAGACCAGCTAATCCCCCCTAAAATGAAAGCGATGGGCAACACAGTTAATTGGCCATTACCTTCTTTTCAGGGGGATTGGCTGGTTTTTATTCAATGGAAGAAGCAAGAGTAGACCGGTTGTCAAACCTGGACTTAGCTCTTTGATAGGAGTCAATATTTAAACACTAAGACATAAGCACTTTGTAAAGTTTATTTTATTTACATTTAAAATGTTCAAGATAATGTTTAATGTTTATTTCCTCCTCCTTTTATTTTGAAAGCCATGCAATATTTAGTTCATTAACTAATTAGTGTCTTTTAGTTTTTAAATTTAACCTCTGATACTTTTAATGCTGAAACATAGACATTCATTTTCCAGCAAAGACTAATAACTTGCTGCTGAGACCTTCACAGAGCTGGCAGCTACTGCAGTCATGAGCTACAGCAGTAGTGGCAGCACGAGTGCACTGTGATTGATGTATACCTCAAGAGGGAGAACTGGATAGTTCCAGGAATTACTTGACTAGCAGGTTCTAAAGTTTTGACTGCAAAATACTTCTTACTGTCAGTAACTGATGTAACTGAAAATCTCAGAGAGGCAATGATATTCTTAGTTCAGCATGTTAGTTGATAAGACAAGGTGATGACTAAGCCTCATCTCCTTGTCTTATCAAGGG
This sequence comes from Stictocephala bisonia, assembly GCA_035578905.1. Taxonomy (NCBI): domain Eukaryota; kingdom Metazoa; phylum Arthropoda; class Insecta; order Hemiptera; family Membracidae; genus Stictocephala; species Stictocephala bisonia. Next base: position 177,987 of record JAQJVL010000123.1, read on the forward strand.
CAAGTTTGATACTAAATATTAATTTGTGAATCCAGGATTAATTTTTTTGTTTTACACAATAGCCTATTTTTTACTGAAATTGTTAGATATGTTGAAATTTAGAGATAAAATTGGAGATGGCTAGTAAACCTTCTTGTAAATTTTAATCAGTTATTCTTTTTGTCGTTTCAGTTATTAGTATTTTATTATTACCTTTTTATTTTTTTAGCTGTAGCCCTTTTAGTTTTAAAAGACCAACATGGGCTGAAACTTAATTGTACTTGCAATGTGTCACATTAGTTGTAGGACAGTGTTCGTTTCCATTGCATGAGTTTATTTCGTGATTTTTTTATTCTGGTAGCCTTCATTGTATCAAATCAAGTCATATTACAGTATATTATTTACAAAAAAAATATATATATATATATACCCCTTTATTAATTTCCTTTTTGGTGTATATTTTTTATTTGACAAACTTGATATTAACACCTCCAAAAACCAGATAGGCTTTTCCTGGCCTGGTAGTTCCAACAACTCCAAAAAGATGAAATCAAAGATTGGCTGAATTCATATGCCTGGCATAGTAGTTTAAATAACTCCAAAAAGACTTTGATAAAAAAACACTGATGGAAAGTGAAGCATTGCAGATATTGCCGCTCCTACTGAACTTCAACTCGTCAAATCCCAATCTTGCATTTTGTCAAGTAATATAACAAATTGCATTTTTGTTCCTGCGTTTAAGTTACCAAAATGTGTTTAATTTACCAGGGTAAAGAAATCGCTCTGCCGAAATTATTAAAATTTTTAAAAGCACTTAAAATTAGGCAGTTAGGAGTCGTTTATTTTGAAGTCGTTCACCCATATATTTCTAGTACGCAGGGCATGTGAACCATTGGCAAGTATTGCATCACAGTGGGCTAGAGGGTTAATTCATTGTGCTTTTATATCATATGTGAAAAGACAACATATTTTTAAAATAAAACAGATTTCAATCTCATAAGATCATCATCAGTTGTTAAAGTTAAATCAAGGTTAATATAAAATATATAAAGCAATCAATGGCTCAAAATATTGAACAATTCAAATCCCTGTTCTTGATAGGTAAAACTAAGAATACAAACTTAAGTGACACAGCCCATTTCATGTACATATATATAGTCACTTCAAGCAAATGGCAAACTATACCCTAAAACTATAAGTGGTTTGCCAAAGTCCAGTGATATGTGGTAAGGTAAGTTTAAGCTAGGTTTACCAAGTTTGCTATAGCTATTATTTGCTTATAAAGTGGTGCTTTGTGGATTTCAAAATATGGAGGAAGTTTTGGGGTTATGGAAAGGGGTTAGATGTGGGGTTTGCCCCCCAAAATTAAAAAAATATATAGTCTGAAAGTATCATTAAGGCTTTCTAAATCACACTTTTTTCTAAATATATTTCATTTACAACTGCTCATTTGTTTATTCAGTATAATAACTGCACAATGAGTTTGCTTTAACATCAAAAAGTTACTGTCAGCACATCTATCTGTCTATCTTACTGCACACTCTCAGGTGCACTTCCTCTTAAGATAATTTTTTTAAAAATATTTTGTTCATAATAAATTCTAATATTTTTATTATAAGGCATTCGCCCTTTCCCCTTGGAACTGTCTGTTAAAAAATGTTCTCTCAGATCTGATATCTACTACAGTTGGACAACATGTTTCTATGCCAGCTCGGCAGTCGAACTCCTGCTGGTGACTCGTAAGGTCGGGTGTCCTCGGCTGCTTTGTTTAAGAGATCGGCAGCCATGTCACGCTCGCGTTCTCACCAGGTCGGAACCCATTTTGTGGTCATTCAGACTTATTGTGATTGCACCTGGTTTTTAAAGTTTAAATACTACGTATTTAATTTAAATGTTGATCTTAATATTTGTATTAAATATTTAAAATATGGAGCATTACGTAATACAGTTTTTCTTATTATACTATTAGTATAATATATTTTAAAATACTATTAAAATACATTGAACATTTTGAGTCATGAAAAATAAATTTGTAAACAATTTTTCACTATTAATATTTATTTTAAATTACATTTTTCTATTTTTAACCAATAGTTTAAATGTCTAGAATTAAATTATATAAGTAACATATAATTATAATCAGTTTATAATATAAAATAATTGTCATATTAGCGGCTTCTCAGCAGGCTGATAATCTCTATATACGAGTATCATGTGTCTTAAAAATATTTATTGTCTGGTTTTAAATTAAAATAAGCTTGATCGAAATAACAAAGTTTTAATTAATGAAACATACAATTCTGGAATTATAAGTCTTGTAATATTTACTTTGAAAATAAATCTTTTGCAGACTTTTAAACATGCTGAAAAAATATGAAAAATAATTTTTTCTTAACTCATCTGTATATTTAATGGGCACAATTTACACAATGTAAAGCAATTTTCATTTTGAAGTTAAAAATTGATGAAAATTTAAATTGTAATCAAACGTAGACAATATTTGTACAATGGCACTAGGTATCTACGCTACATGCAGAATGAAACCCTTTGTAAATCTCTACACAACAAGGAAAATTTACTATGCACATGTTCACTCCCACATAAACTTTGCTATCATTTTTAATCGTTTCACTTCACTAATGATTTGAGAAAAATCCTTACAAAAT